>PVIW01007021.1:0-78255 GCA_004026585.1 Noctilio leporinus | reverse complement strand
CCCTTTTTATGTCCTTCATTGTAAAATCTATTTTATCTGAAATCAGTATTGCTACTCCAGCTTTTTTTTCATGTCCATTTGCTTGATATATATTTTTCCATCCCTTCACTCTCAATCTGTGTCGATCTTTTGTTCTGAGGTGGGTCTCTTGAAGACAGCATATATGTGGGTCATGTTGTCTTATCCATTCGGCTACCCTGTCTTTTGATTGGTGCATTTAATCCATTTACATTTAAGGTTATTATTGATTGATACTGATTCATTGCCACTTTCTCCCTTTGTGTCTGTATTCCTCTTTGGCTTTCTCTGTTTCTTCATTTTATTTATTTACTTATTTTTAAAGCAGATCCGTTAGCATTTCTTGCAATGCTGGTTTGGTAGAGATGTATTCTTTTAGTATTTTTTTGTCTGGGAAGCTCCTTATTTCTCCATCTTGAATGAGAGCCTTGCTGGGTAGAGTATTCTTGTTTGCAGGCCTTTGTTTACCATTGCTTGAAATACTTTTTGCCATTCCCCTCTGGCTTGAATTGTTTCTGTTGAATAATCATTTGATAGCCTTATTGGAGCCCCTTTGTATGTTATTTGTCCTTTCTCTCTTGATGCTTTTAGGATTCTCTCTTTGTCTTTGAGATTAGCCATTTTAATAATAATATGCCTTGGTGTTGGTCTGTTTGGATTGATCTTCATTGGGACCAGCTGTGCTTCCTGAACTGGATTCATGTTTTCACTCATCATGTTAGGGAAATTTTCTATCATGACTTTTTTGAACAGGTTTTCCATTCCTTGTTTCTCTTCTCCTTCTGGTATCCCTATGATACAGATGTTGTTACATGTCATGTTATCCTACAGCTCTCTTAACCCCTCTTCAGTCTTGTTCAGCCTTTTTTTATTCTCTTGTACTGTCTTGGAGTATTTGTCTACATTATCCTCTAACTCGCTGATCCAGTCCTCTGCTTCCTCTAGCCTACTGTTGATTCCTTCTACTGTATTCTTCAATTCAGAAATTGTATTCTTCATTTCCTAGTGGCACTTATTGATAGTTTCCATGTCCTTTTTCATGCTGTTGTAGTTCTCAGTAAGTTCCTTGTAACTTCCCTGGAGTTCTTTGTAATTTCCCTGGAGTTCTTTGTAGTTCTCCTGGAGTTGTTTATAGTTTTCTTTGATGTGGCTGAGCTCACTGAGCTTCTCTAGTATCATTCTTCTGAATTCCTTATCTGATGTTTCAGGTGCCTATGTTTCATTTTGTGTTCTTTCTGGGGATGCTTCCTTTCCTTTTGGTGATGGACTGATTCTTTTTTTCCCCATTTTGTGTGTCTGCTGTTGCTTGCTTTTTATTTTTTTGCTTTTTCCTTGGGTTAACCTGCTTTGCTTCCTTGCCTTAGTTGAGCACCCTTCTGTGATAGTAGATTTGTGGTGTTCAATGTTGCATTCTCCCAGATTTTCTCCACTTGTTGTTCTTGGTGTGTCCTTTATTTAGGCTGTCTGGTTGTATTCTGGGCCTGTGGGCTGTTCTCCTATAGGTCTCTGCTGCCACTGGGCTGTGCTCCCCTGTGTCCAGATGCTGACCACTCCAGTTCTTCGGGACCTAGACGTCTCGCGCTCCCTATCCTGTCCTCTAGCTGCTCTGGTACTCGAGAACACCATCAGCACTGCTCTCTACTCTGTCGCCATCTTCCCCAAAACCAGTGGCAATTAATTACAATTCTTCAAACCAGGGAATTCTCTTCCAGAAAGCTAGAATCCGGCAAAAGGGAGAAGAGGCTTCTTGTGGGGCTAGAGGCGGAGGAGAAGAGCCCTGTGGGAAGCCGGAGCATGGGAGCAGGGAAGTGCACAGGCTGGGGTGGCGAGAGGGCCGAATACGGTGCTGCTGGGCCACCGGGGAAACAGCAACTAGAAGCCTATACTTGTTCTTAATGTATTTAAAAATAACAGCAATAAGCTCATAGTAAATTAACAGAAATAACATTATATGAAAAATAATTATATTTTCCAAAACAAATTTAGTGAGGAAAGTGGCTTTGCATCATCAGGGTCAATGCTGACACAGTGAGAAGGGTGATTAGTGACATAGTGTTTCTATGTGAGTAGCTCAGCCCTTGGAGCCCTGAGAGAGCCTTAGAGAACTTTAAGAGGCCTGGAGTTCTTAGGGCCATTGAATTGGTCTCCCAGCTTCAACAACATCTTTGTAAAAATCAAGTAGTGACTTTTCTATTATAATATATAGTATCATTGATTAAATCTAACCTTTAAAAATATTTTATTTATTTTTAGAGATAGGATAAGGGAGGGAGAAATAGAGGAAGAGAAATGTTGATGTGAGAGAGAAACATCGACAGGGGATCAAACCCACAAACCGGGCATGTGCCCTGACTCAGAATCGCACCGCAGTTTAACCAAGCCACACAGGTCAAGGCAAATCCGCGCTGTTAATTTTATGTATTTATTATATAGCCACTTCCATTTTACAATGTTCATTAAACTCTACATAGCAGGATTGATAGAATTTTTAACTGTTTTATAATCCATATTTTCATTCAATTGTGATTATTTCAGCCCCAGCTTTCAGATCTTTTATTTCATTCTTGCTGCTATTTATTTGACATATGGTAGTAAATACAAGGTTTTTCAAGGAAAGAGTTAAAGTGACTTGATTTGCAAAGTCGCTGCACCATCCAGAGATAATTAAATAAAGCAGTTAAGTGCCAATAAAAACATTTCAAAGTTTTCTAAAAATTTGGCCGAAATGCTAGAATTTCCCCTTAGTGTTACACTGGCACCATCTGGACAAAGCCCAATAAAGTTTATATACTTGTATATATTTCTCATTGAAACCACTTTTCTTGAGCACTGACAATTAAAGTTAAGATATTTTTAAAAATTAAATTATTTTTAGATGGGAGGACAGAGGGAGAAAGAGAGGAAGAGAAACATTGAAGTGAGAGAGAAACATCGCAGTGAGGGAGAAACATCGCTTGGTTGCCTTTCACATGTACACTTTTCTAGGGACTGAATGCGCAACCCAGGCATGTGCCCTGACTGGGAGTTGAACCAGTGACCTTTTAAGCCTTGCTGGACAATACCCAACCAACCGAGCCAAACTGATCAGGGCTAAGGTATGATTTTAGATGTTGTTCCTGCTTGCTCCACACAATCCACAAGACCCATTAACAATCTTCCAAATCTTCTATTTTGCACTTTTTAATTATTAAAGTACTTTTATGTGAAACAATAGACCTGTCATTTATTGATATGATAGAAATTTTATAGCCTGATTCCTAAATTTCCCAGAGTTGTAGTTGCCTCTGAGATGTGTTGCCCACACCACCTAGGGGGAGACATAAAGCCCAGTTGGAAACAAAGTATGGTCAGCCCCCAGCTCTCTGCTCCTTGAGGGCCTTAGCCAGAGAGCTGCCTCAGATGCCCAAGGTCCTCTTGGGCAGGCCCATTGGGTAAGTGAGTGAGCTGAGACAGTCTGGCTTAATGTAAGTCAACTCTGATGTTTTGTCTAGAGCTTTCTGCTGGTGTGGGCCAGACTTGGTCAAGACTGCATCATTCTTCTCGCTCTGCCAGTCTTGCCTCCTCTTGTTGTGATGTTGATCCCCAATAATCATTTTGCAACCCAGTTCCAAGTCAGCATCTGTTTCTGGAGAACCCACCTGGGACAGCTTTCCCATTTCAGTAGGCACATGGTTTAGAAGAGGGAGCTTAAATCTATCTTGCAACATTACATTAATACTGATCATTCTTTTTCAAAGTTCTAATAAATACATCATGGCTGAAGGTGTTGTATTCTTTTTAAACCATGCAATAGGTTCTGTTTAAAATTTTGCATAAAATTGGTTTTTAATTTAAAATGTTTTTCATGTTCTTTTCATTGTCACATCAGTAAAGTAGTTCTTTTAGGAGTTTGTATATTTTGGATGCTTTATTTGGGAAAATGACCCATGATGTTTTTTGAAATTTATCTCACTGGTGTTTTCAAATTTTCTTTCTTTCAACTATTAGCATTAACACAGTATTGTGGCCATTCCTATGCAATATGCACTAGCAGTTTTAGCTTTTAATGATTCAAATTTTGAGCACTGTTCGTGTAGAACAGTTATAGCAATAGTAAAAATAAGCTAATTATATATTTTTCTTTAATTTATTGTTGTTGTCTTCATTTATCCCATTTTCCCCCATTGTTCTCCCCTGCCTCACCTTCTCCCTTCCCTTTCCCACAGTCAAGCCCCACATGTTGTCCATGTCCATGGGTCATTTATAATAGTTCCTTGGCTAAACTGTTCCCCTTCTTTGCCTCTTTCTCTGTCTCCGCCCTGCCCTTGGCACACTGTCAGTCTGTTCCTTGTTTCTATGCTTCTGGTTCTATTTTGCTTGTTTGTTTGTTTTGTTCATTAGAGTTCTGTATTAGATGTGATCATATGGTATTTGTCTTTCACTGACTGGCTTATTTCACTAAGCATAATATTCTTCAGTTCCTTCTTTCTTTCTGCTATGTAGTATTCCATTGTGAAAATGTACCGAAGATTCTCGATCCATTCATCCACTGATGGGCACTTAGGCTGTTTCCAGCACTTAGCTATTGTAAAAAGTGCTGCTGTGAATATAGGGGTGCATAGATTCTTCTGAATTGGTGTTTCAGGGTTCTTTGGGTATAATCCTAACAGTGGAATCAATGGATCAAAAGGCAGTTTTATTTTTAGTTTTTTGAGAAAATTCCATACTGTTTTCCATAATGGCTGCACTAGTCTGCATTCCCACCAACAGTGCACCAGGGTTCCCTTTTCTCCACATCTTCGCCAGCACTTGTTGTTGATTTGTGATTGCCATTCTGATAGGTGTGAGGTGGTATCTTGCTGTGGTTTTAAATTGCATCTCTCTGATGAGTAGTGATTTTGACCATTCATATGTCTATGGGTCTTTTGTATGTTCTCCTCAGAGAAGTGTCTATTCAGGTCTTTTGTCCATCTTTTAATTGGGCTCTCATGTCTCCCTGGTGTTGAGTCATATTAGTTCTTTATATACTTTGGAGATCAAACCTTTGTCTGAGGTGTCATTGGCAAATATGTTTTTGCGAACGGTTGGTTCCCTTTTTATTTTGCTGATGCTTTCCTTAGCTGAGCAGAAACTTTTCAGTTTAATGTAGTCCCATTTGTTTATTTGTTCTTTTATTTCCCTTGCCTTACGAGAAATATCGGTGAAAATATCCCAGCTGCGTGGGATAGCTGCAATTTTACTGCCTATGTTTTCCTCTAGGACTTTTATGGTGGCATGGCTTATGTTTAAGTCCTTTATCCATCTTAAGTTTATTCATGTGTATGGTGTAAGTTGGTGATCTAGCTTCATTTTTTTGCTAGATCTGTCCATATAAAATGTTTTTTATATTAGAAATGCAAATTTGATACCAATTCTTGCCCAATATACAAAGATGTTCCTTGCTGTTCTCATATTATCATAGTATTAGAAAAATTCTTAGGCTGTAGTTTATTTTTGTTAAAATTTCAAAAGATTTATGTTTATGATTCATAAAATATGTATGATATTTCCTAAAATGTTTAAGAAATATATCTAGGCCCTGGCTGGTGGCACAGTGGATAAAGCACTGGCCTGCGAACCCAAAGGTCGCTGGTTCGATTCTGAGCCAGGGCACATAACCAGGTTGCAAGCTAGGTCTCCAGCCAGGTCTATGGCTGGAGGCAGGTGAAAGGCAACCATATATTGATATCTCTCTCCCTTCCCCTCTCTCTAAAAATAATAAATAAAATCTTTTAAGAAATAGATTTTAAAAAGAAATATATTTAAACTTTGTGTTTTTTGTTTTATTTCCATATTTTCTTATAAATTCATGCATATATGAACCCAAGCTGTGCCCTCTAACTATTCACAAGAATTTCAAAGTATCAGCAGTGTAATTAAAGTAGAAAGAATGGAACCCAAATTGAAGCCAAAATGATGAGAACTGAACATAATAAACTGGTGATTCTCATAAATATCAGAATTTGAAGTTTATCTTCCCTGCCCAGGAGACTGGGATGTGAGCATTTCTCACATTTACTTTCACAAAGGTCCTTTTATCATGAGAGCATCCTACAGCTTTTGGCTGAGCAATTAAGTTTATAGTATTAACATTTACATTGGTAATTAATTTTCCCTCTCATTGCAGTTATTATTATAAAATTTACTGACACTGAGACATCAACAATCATGTTTACTTACACACACACAGAGTTAATAGGACAAATTAAGCTCATCATGAAGCGAATCAGACTGGCAACTGCAGAGTGCTTTTTTTGGGAGCAGCCTAAATTATACAACTCCACTTGCCTCCTTCAACCCCAATTCCCTGGCTTCAGATGATCGTTCAGTGATCGGCCCATGTGCTGGGCCTGCTGGAATCCCTTGCTTGAGAATCTGGGTTTGAGGCCTGTCATTGTCAGTGCTTATGCCCTGTGCCATGCCCAAGGGACGCTGAGGTGAAAGAAGAAAGAATCAGGGCACTGCTTTCACTACTAGTTTGCTTTTTAGGTCCTATCTGTAAACTGAGAGGCACAGCTGTGTTTTTATCTACATTCCTTTTGTTGTTGTTGTTTGCTTTATCACATTTGGTGTTTGTTATTTGCTACTGATATAGTCCAAATTTAATATTCCCTTAGCAAGGCTCCTGCAGCACCACCACTTCAGCAGTGAGCTGCAAGGTCCTAACTTACGTGTGCAAGCTACATACTTTACTTTTTAAAGTAATGGGGCCCAAGCTTGGTCTGTGCATATAGGATGTGATGCAGGTACAAATTAAGGTCCTCTTGTGGCTTCTTAAAACATCTCCATAATGTCCTAGGGTAATGTTATGGTGTTGATGACACTGAATATAAACAGTTTAAAATTGTATATTATTAGCTTCATTTCTTAGCAGATGTGACCATGTGAACAGGGCCAAATTATACATTATGACCCAAAACAAAAACTCTGAGACACAGATATGCCTTGGCTCAGCTGACAAAGGGTGCTCCTGACCTCTTCTGGATGCTGAGGTGACCAGCAGGAAGACTGAAGCACTGCTGCCGAAGGATACTGTGACCCAAGGAAGTGCCTCATTGGACAGACCATGAAGCCAGCAGCTTCAGCTGCCTGTGGGAGCTTGTGAGGGTTCCCCTCCCTGTGCTTCCTGGGACATTGGCTGCTACCAGATACTATGTGGGAAAAGCTTCCAGACCTAGTTCAGGCAGCTTTCTTGCCATCCAAAGATTTTATACTCATTGCTTCCTCAGAGACAGTTTATAATACGACAACAGGCCCTGGCCTTATGGCTTGGTTGGAGCATCGTCCTGTTCACCAAAGGATTATGGGTTCAATTCCTGGCCAGGCCACATTCGTAGGCTGCAGATTCAATCCCAGGTTGGGACACCTATGGGAGAAATCAGTTTTTCTCATATCCGTATTTCTCTGTTGCCCCTCTCTAGGATCAATAAAACATATCTTCAGGTGAAGATAAGTAATAATGTAGCTATGTCACCAAACTGAGATGTTATTACAATTTTGGCTCTCCCGGAAATGGAATCTTAGACCAGTCTGTCAGGAATCATCTGGTGAGCATGAGGGGATCATCTGCCTGATAGACCCCTGCCAGCCCTTAAAGGGAAGTGACTTGGCCATAACCAATGGGAGTTTCTTTCAGTATAACTTCCTGCTCCCGCTACTGTTTACAAAAGTCTTTCATTCTGTGCAGCTCTCAGAACCTCTTCCTATCATAAATTGTTGAATAAAGCCAAAAGATGTTTGAAATTTACTCAGTTCAATTTTGTTTTAAAAAATGTGAATTCTCCAAACACCTATTAAATAAACCACTCCTAGATGGGTATAGAGGGTTCATCCCTAGAACTTTTTAGTTCTGTTCACCTAGAACCACCTACAGAGTGGACAGATGCTGAAGGGGGAAGGACCCTGTGACACTGGTCTAGGGCTAGGGAAGTGTTGCCTAAGGCCAGCTTTGATCTCACTTGGCTTACCTAACAGTTGTTTAAATAGTGCTTTGTACAAGCCAGGCACTGTTCCAAGATCTTTCCACATTGAACTCATCTAACCCTCTAACTCAATAAGGTAGCTGCTATTATCTTCACTTTACAGATGAGGAAAGTGAGGCCTGGGATGGGTAGTAACTTGTTCAGGGTCCCATACCCATGATACATGTTCTTGACTAACTATTTTTTTAGTGGATTTTGGTACATTAAATCCTATATCCTATTAAATACTCATATGCTAAGATATATCATAGAGATTCTTTTAAAGAAGCTGAAGAATCATCCAAATGAATTTTTGTATGTATGTGCAAACTTGCTTCATTTGCTCTTAATTTTTGAAGGCTCCAGGTTTTCAGTGTCTAACACTCACCTGGGCCAGATTTTGAAGCAGGGAGAGACTTGCATAGGTTTGCACAGTAGCGGAAACAGAAACCCAAGGCCCTACATTTTGAAGGTTTGAGGACAGGGATTTCTCTCAGAATTCCAGGGCTGACTGCCTCAAGGTTGGATAGGGTCTCTTATCTGCCTTCAGAGGTCAGTTTGTAGGGATGGGCTTGGGACAGGAAATGTAATTCTGAAGGTAAGGGATAGTCTGAGAGCAAATATGCTAAACAACTGAACATACAATTCGGTATAGGGCCTGAGTTTTCTATGACATGTTTAAAGTGTTCTTTATTAGATGGTTTTGTAAGACATTTCCTTGAGGGTAAGTTGAGAAATGAGTTCCTCATCACTTGAAATTTAATAATTAGGTAGAGCTCTAACTGGTGTATCTCAGTGGTTTGGGCATCTTTCCACAAAGCAAAATGTTATTGGTTCAATACTTGTCAGGGCACATGCCTGGGTTGCAGGCGAGGTCCCCAGATGGGGCACAGCAAGAGGCAACAAATCCATGTTCCTCTCCCTCTCTCCCTACTTCCCCTCTCTCTGAAAATAAATAAATATCTTTTAAAATATGGTAAAAAAGAAAGCTCCCTTATCCATTGAAGGTAAGCCTGAGGTCACACTGGAAGGACACCACGACACCAGAAAGCTGGGAAGCAGGAGCTCCCATTAGAGCCCTTGAAAACATATACAATACTGGGTCACCCTGGTTAAGTGTTTTTCTGGGAAGAGGTTTCTGAGTTGTCAGCAGCTTCTCACAGAAGACAAAGCATCCAAAAATTTTTTTTCATGACCCCTGCTCTACACTGTCTCTTCAGGGACCCTGTGCGCTGTAAAGCCAGGATGGTGGGGGAAGACCTGCAGCTTGGCAGCATGACTTCTGGTTTTGTTACTGAACTCGAGGGGGCCACCATTTGGGGTACTCTATTAAAATAGGAGATTTGTACCTTGTGCTTGTACCAGGGTAGTTTTATTTACTTGCAGCATGCAAACGAGGCAGGATTCACAAACAAGTTCCGCCTGCGGGAAAGGGTACAGCCTTTCTTATAAGCACTATTTGGTCAATTACAGATTGATTTCTTCTTTGCAGTTGTCTACATTACCAGGTTGGGCTCCTGTCAGTCTATCCTGTTTAGAGCTGGTCTGCAAAATAGTATACTACATTTTAGATTTAGCAAGAATATCTTTTCACCCTGGTTCATTGGATTGGGAGCCCGCCTGTGAAACAACACCTTGCGGGTTCGGTCTCCTGTCAGGGCACATGCCTGAGTTGCGGGCCAGGTCCCCAATTGGGGGCGGGCAAGAGGCAACCAACTTATGTTTCTCTCCCTTTTGCTCTCCTTCCCTTCCCCTCTCTCTACAATTAATAAAATCTAAAAAAAAAAAAAAAAAAAAATTTTTTTTTTTTGGAAGAATGGCCAAGATCGTGAGACTCTTGTAACAGTTTTAGAGGGCGCAGTAACCAATGGCTCTAGGAAATGCTCCTTTGCGCTAACCCGATCTCTGGTCTCTACACTGCACAAGCTATTTTCTGGTCAATCTGACAGCTGGACTTCAAAGCCCTCTTCTATAACCTGCCTCACAGCCCCGCAGCCCAGGGCTGGCGGGCTCGAATCTCTCCCCACGCCCTCGCGGAGGCTGCAGCGGGTAAACAGAGCGGCTGTAGGGTCGAGTACCCCCATTTCCGACTCAGCAATTAACTGGGGACCACCCGGGCGACCCGTGCCGTGCCCGAAGGGGTGCGCGCACTCATTTTCCTGGCGGAGGGAGCGCTCTAAGCCGCGCGCTCCCTCTTACAAGCCTCGCTGACGTCGCGGAAGGGCGGGCAGTAGGTGCGGGAGCGGCCGGCGCGCGTGCGTGGGGCGCCGCCGTGAGGCCGGGAGGCGCGAAGGGAGCGCAGCTGTGTTGGTCTTACTTAGGGCGGCGGCCTCCGAAGAACAGCGCCCTGGGCAGAGAGAGTGGAAGCAGCCGCGAGCTGGGGATGGGGAGAAGCGAATCCCGTACCTCTTTCGGGCGCACGCGCAGCTCCGGAGGCGCACAGTGACGGCGGGGGCGCCCCTGGCCAGGTTGAGTCGAGGCCGTTCGCCAGGGAGCCCGCGGCCCGCAGCGGGCCGGGCCGGGCCGGGCCTGGCCTTGCTCACCCCGGCCCATCTTAGCGGCCTCTCCCCGTTTTCGCCCCGGCCTCGGCATGAGCGTCCGCCAGTGCCCGGGGCCGCGGCTGCCCCAGTCCAGCGGCCGGCTGACGCGCTCCTGGCTGGCGGGCTCGCGGTGCTAATCCCGGCCCCTGGGCTGCACTGCCCGCTTACCCCGCTGTGTTCTCCGGGGGTGCGGCCATGGAGGTGGTGGGCGACTTCGAGTACAGCAAGAGGGACCTCGTGGGACACGGTGCCTTCGCCGTGGTCTTCCGGGGGCGGCACCGCCAGGTGAGCCCCGCAAGCCGAGGCAAGGCCGGGGTCTACTGCCGCGTGGGGCCTCGGCAGCTGGTTCTTTCTCCGCCCGCGCGGCCGCAGCTGGACTGGGTGATCCTGAAATTTGGCGAAGCCACGGAGGTCGAGGTCCCAGATTTGGCCTGCCACCCAGGCCAGCCTGTGACATTGCTGCCTTTGTGCTCGCTGTCACTGTCGTGTGGTTGGTTTGGGTCCGGCTAGGTGCTTTTGGGGCCGAAGCCGCTAGGCAGCGCTCCACCTACCGACTGGGTGCCGGGGCTCTGATTTCTAGTCCTTGTCCAGTGCCTGGTAATGGGTGCTCGTGGGGACGCACCTTGGCCCTAGGCGGCGGCGGCGGTGGGGGACAGCTTTCGCCAAAACTTACCCGAATCCTAGAGGACTGCAGGGTGCCCTTTGACCTTAACTCCTTGGTGGGCAGCCGGGACTCGGCACCTTTGAGGTGGGTAGTTGCAGGCGCAGCAGGAAACAGAGCTGCTTTTCCGTTAGCCCGAAGCTTTCTCAAACTCGGGGTATCTCGTTTCCCAGACTTGGTCTTCGCACCCGGGGGTTACATAGGCGGGTCCGAGTGGAAGAAGTGGTTGGATGCTCCATTTTCCAATCCAAATCAACATGAAAGCAGGTTCAGCTTTTTTTTTTTTTTTTTTTTTAAGCGTTTGCTGTTTCGAAACTAGGGTCTTACGAAGTTTTAAGAACCTAAAGAATTTGGAAAGTCACCCTGGGGAGGAAGATAATCATACAGGGTCGGTTCTGGTTGTTGCCAAGGGGCTGGCTTTGTTGCTTATCTGATAAAGTAATAAGTACGGCTTTTCATTGTTACAGAAATAACTTAAAACTGAAGAAAAGATATTTAAAACGCTAATCCTGCCAAGCTGTCAAATACTGTTTTCAGTTAACCATACTACCTTCCAATTTGTTATTCACATTTCTCCATAACTTTAATAGTTTTAAACTGTGCATTTTTCACTTTATGCTATTTACTATGTTGTTTTCATATTTCAGTGGCTGTCCAAGACGTAGGGCATGAGCTGTTATACTGTAAATTATAAAATTATTGTCCAGTGGTTGAGATTCAGATTCTTTTCATCCCCCCACTTCCAGTGCTGTACATGAATTTGCTAAAAATATCTTTAAGCTTACAGATTTTTTCCTGTTGAATTATCTCCGTGAAATAATTTCTAGGAGTAACATTATTTTTCCTTTTCAGAAAACTGATTGGGAGGTGGCTATTAAAAGTATTAATAAAAAGAACTTGTCAAAATCACAAATACTGCTTGGGAAAGAAATTAAAATCTTAAAGGTATGTGGTATTTCATATAGGTTAAATTAAATGAATACAGATGACATACTTTGTAATTTTGGTAGTTGGAAGCAAGCTTGAGAGCTTGCACCTGAAGCTTTTTTCATGCTCAGTTTTTTAAAACATTGAGTACTGAGTGGGAAGCTATTACTAAGAAATAGGTGTTTGAGGCTTGTGTCAAATGCTTAGAAAGACTCTGAAAACTAATTTTAATTTCTCATAATTTCTTTCCCCTATTGTTACTGTTTGGGAAAAGTCAGGCCCCTTTTACACATATTATTTGCCTCTTCTGTTGATCCCTTTCACAGTACAGTTAAGTTTATGGAGAACTGGGTGCTTTTGGGATCTTATTTTCCTTGTAAATTGAAGAAAGTTATTTTCCTCAGAAGTAGTCTTTTAGATTACGCACAAGCAGTGTTATCCAAGTGAAATATTTTGAGGGGGGAAAAGAGTCCTGTAGTCAAATAAAGTCTGTTTCTTGGAGAGTCTCAAAACACTTGGCTCATTAAAGAAAGTCTGAAAATTATGGAATGAAGGAACTGGTTTAAGTGTTATCTACTCAGCATTTCCCAAACAGATAGGAGCATTGGACCCTCACCTAACACCAGTTTTCATCAACACTGCTGTTCCGTGTATGGTGCTTCAAGCAAAAATTATACTTCACTTTCTTTCAGGCAAATGATGTACTTGTAAGAAGCACTTTGGAATTTTACGTCTCTGTTGCTGTTAAAAATTGTATATTAAATTTAAAAGACTAGCAGAAAGTCTGTAGTATACTTACTATAACATTTATTTTGTAAATGAGAGTATTTTGGTAAGCACCTTGCTGAGAGTCTAAAAAATGATAGTGTTGAAAAAATAGAGGCCCAAGTCAATTTTGATCATGCACCTTTCTTTAGTATATTAAATTTTCTAATCTAGTAACAGAACTATAATATACTAGAAATAGTACAATGTATGTGTATACTTAAATTTTTATTTGCATATTATATATTCACATTAGAATAATATAAATATTTTGAATTCTTAATTTTTTTAACAGGAACTTCAACATGAAAATATTGTAGCACTCTATGATGTTCAGGTACCTTATTTTGGACTAAAAAAATACTTTCATGTCTGCTAATAAGGAACTTACATTTTTTTCTATTGCATAGAAATTTAAGTGACTCTTAATAGAAAGTAAATTGCCTCTGTTGAAAATATATATAGCTTGAATTATATATTTATTAATTAAGAAATTGTTTAGTGGGGAGGGGGACAGAGGGGAGCAAAAAGGGGATGGATGTAATACAACAATTAAATTAAAAAAAATTGTTTAGCATAGGACAATAGAATAAACAAAGTGCTGCATGAGTAAACTTTTTAACAAGTGATAGCTTACTATAGGAGTAGTGTTGTTTTAAAAGTCAAGTACAGGAATATTGATACCAGATCTAGCATTTTGTGATAAAAGTAAAAAGGACTATTATGGACTAATAAAAAACTAGAGCTCTTATTGCAAAAGCAACATTTGCTAATTGTAGAGATATTAGAAAGTAAACTAAATAAAAAGGTAACTGGCCCTAGCCAGGTGGCTCAGTTGGTTGTAGCATTGTCCCATACACCAAAAGGTTGCCGGTTCAATCCCCAGTCAGAGTACATTCCTAGGTTTCGGGTTTGATTTCTGGTTGGGGTGCATACAGGAAGCAACCAGTTGGTGTCTCTCTCTCTCTCTCCCCCTCTCCCCCACTTTCTCTCTCTCTAAAATCAGTTAAAAAAAAAAACCTTGAGGTGAGGATTCAAAAAGAAAAGAAACAGCATATTCATATCCCAGATGTATTTGTAATTTTCCCTGTGGCATGATGTAGATTTGCATTTTATTTGGAGGTGGAAAGCCTGGGTTCTGAAGTTAACTTTTAAGGAAACACTTCAGTATCAGCAAAATTACCCTTGGAAATCCTTTTAAAAAGCCCATCGTTGGAGCAACTTACTATTTATAGAATGGAGGACCACAGCAATTAGTTGGCTTCTAGTTAGAGGGCATATTGTGTTTTAAAAATCCTTTGAATATTAACATCTCACTTGGTTGATGTGGTGTTTGCCCTGTGAGAGAGTCACAGGGATCTGAGACCTGAGGGACAGCAGACAAAGCTGATTCCCTCACCTCACTGCCCTGCGGGCCAGGCTGCAGGATGAGCATGAGTTCATTCTTTTGTTACTTAGTCTGGACAGCTGAATGCCAGTAAAATAAATGGATATGTCATGTGATTCCAGCTAAAGGATATGTTATACTTTATTTCTAGCTAAAGTCTTTTCTGTATGTACTTTGATTACTCAAATTCATTCACTTTGTAAGGTTTTGAGTGGCTACTCTGTGCCAGGCCTTGTTTTGAACCGATAGGAATAAAAGCAGTATAAAAACAAAGTCCTTGCTGTCTGTGTGCTTGCTTTTAGTGGGGTAAGAAAAAATGGACTGTTCTAGATGTGCTTTTTCTTTAGATAGTTGTTGTTCATGTAGTATATCACTTCACAAAGTATTAACTAAATCCATGTTGTAAGACATTTAGGTTTTTCCCATTATAGAAAAGTGCAATGAGGATAATACAGGTTGGGGCAAAAGTAGCTTTACAGTTGTTTGTATGCAAAATAATATAACAGTAAATAGTAATATAAAAATAGACTTAAGACTGTGACCCTACTTTTGTCCCACACTGGGTATACCTTCTGAACATATATGATTTTTTCTTTTAATTTTAGTTTCTAGAATTGGAATTACCAGGGCAAATAGCATGCACAGTTTTAAAGTTATTTGATTGTAGAGTGTGATTGTTCTCCAAAAAAATTGCAGTTTAAACTCCATGTACAGACTGTGTGAATGCTGTATTTTATCATATGTTTAAATTGATGTAATGTGTTCCTTTATTTCAGAAAATCAAAGCAGCATAGAAACAAAGCAGAAAAAAGTTTAAAGTTAAAACTAAATTGATCTGGCAGTCCCCAGTTGGAATGCTCGTTCTCCTTAGAGCTCTTTGTGTGACTTGTCTTAGTTTCTGTTGTTACTGGGAACCAAGTAGTACAAGTCAGTGCCTAGTACAAAAATTGTTAAATAATATTAACTTAAGTTCCTATTTTTTGAGATGCACAGAGAATTTAATTGCAGAGTAGATTTAGCTTTCTGAGTGCCTAGATTTTTTCTATCAGAATGAAAAAAACAATTGTTTTTTAAAGATTTCATTTATTATTTTCAGAGAGAGAGGACGGGAGAGAGGCAGAGAGGGAAAGACATTAATGTGTGGTTGCCTTTCATTTGCCTCCAGCCACGGACCTGGCTGGAGACCTGGCTTGCAACCTGGTTATGTGCCCTGGCTGGGGAATCAAACCAGTGACCTTCGGGTTTGTAGGCTGATGCCTTATCCACTGTGCCACCAGCCAGGGCTTGAAAAATATTTTTAATGGTTATCGTCCTTGGCTGTAGAATGGGATATTTCATTGGGAAGAATGAAATGTACTAAAAAACCTGAATTATCACACAGTCAGGAATTTCAAGGTAACTGCATTAAAATGTTTATTATTTTTGTAATTATTGTAATTTATAAAAATAGACATAAGAAATAATCAGTCAAAGGAATATAATCTTGAGCACTTGGCTGTGGAGTCAACAGTCTTGATCTAGTATTTCAAATTTGCTTTCTTGATTCTATTTATTTAGGGGTACAGTATGTTTCTAGAGACTGGTACAGTAAGTTTATCAACTGGAACATCTTTTATACTGGCCATCAGTAGTGGAGATCCTTCTAAAGTTTATGTACATTTAAAAATTGAGAACTTTTGACAGGTTTCAGTTTAAATGACACTTAAAAAGAAACACATTTTCCCTAATTACAAAAGTACTATATTCTCAGAGTTAATTAAACATTGTCAAAATGAGTAAGTTAGAAAAGAAATGGCAATTCCCAGAGATAACCATTGCTGGTTATATTTCGAGTTTTCTAAATACATATATGAGTCTATAGTAATTTAGGTTTTAAACTTTTCCTTGTAAGAAAATCATTAATAGTATTTTTACAGAAAATGCACTTTGTTTTATTAATTTATCTTGGATTACCTTCTTATAGGCTATTTTCTTACCAGTATAGAACTGTAGGGCTAAATGATAATTTATTTGCTTAAAAGTAGATTGTGTCTATTTGATTTGTTTCATTTTTTATTTTTCTATTAGTAACAGAGCTTCAGGGAAAACTATGTACCTATGTACGTCATTGCTTATTTGTTTGAGTGTTCCTCTAGAATAAATTCCTGCATGTGGGATAACTTGGACAAGTTATCATGTTGCCTTCCAAAAGGTTGTACCAGTTTATTTTGACCAATAATCACCTGTGCTTTATTTTTCTATTTTTGACAATCTTTTAGGAGAAAAGTACCTTAGATTTTTATTTTATAACTCATTTGTGCATTGACATTTTTTTTAAAAAGATTTTATTTATTATTTTTAGGGAGAGGGGAAAGGGAGAGAGACATCAATGTCTGGTTGCCTTTCACCTGCCTCTAGCTACGGACCTGGCTGGAGACCTGGCTAGAGACCTGGCTTGCAACCTGGTTATGTGCCCTGGCTGGGAACCAAACCAGCAACCCCTGGGTTTGTAGGCAGGTGCCTTATCCACTGTGCTACCAGCCAGGGCGAAAGTATTGACCATTTGTATGTTTTATTTGACTTTTCATATTTCTTCTGGGACTTTCCTATTGCTGTTCTGCAATGCTTTGTTGTGTTCATTTTTCTTACTGATTTCTTTGTAATTAGTATTTCTTGGGCCAATTAATGAGATGTAGAAGAATATAGTGCTGAACACTATAGAAATGATCCTTGCCCTTGTGGAACTTACAGTACTTTTTATTGGGGAAGATAATGTTCATGAATAAGTAGTAAAGGAGGTGTCAATTAAAGTAACAGTGGGATGTCACGTCTTAACTTCCAACTGGTAAGACTAAACAGTGTAGTAATTCTTCATGGCAGAGTTGGGGATGAGAAGTAAAATATTCCCATGTATCACTTGCAGAAATGAAAATTATTAGAATATTTTTGGAATGCTTTTTGGTGATATTTTGTTTCCATACCCTGATGAATATTCCCCCACATGGCAAAGTAATCTTGGTAATGTGAGTCAGGGTCTGTCACTCCTCTGCTGGAACCTCCAGATCTCCACACAGGCTCCCCATTTCTATGAAGAGAGGCCAAACCCCATTACCTCCAACTCCAACTCCTCTGCACCTTGCTGCTTCTGCCGCATGGGCCTCCTGTTTTTCCAGAAGCACTCCACTCTCGCATCCACTGCTCTTTTCTTCCTTTTGCCTAGGATATTCCTTCTCCAGGTAGATTCTGTATGCAAACATAACTCTGTCTCTGTAGCATACACAGCTATATTCGTAACCTTTTTTAGGTTTTACTCAAACACTTTTCAGTGAAGATTTCTTTGGCCACCCTAAATACAGTTGCGTCCCCCTTCCCCACACTGATGATCCTCCCTTTTTCCCCCAAAGCGTCTTATCACCCTCTAACATACTTTCTCTGTATACTTATTAGTTTTGATTGTCTCTCTTCTGAACCTTCCCTCTTAGAATGAAAGCTTATAGTAGAGGGGATTAACTCTGTTGGCTTACTGCTGTATCCTCAGTGCCTAGGATAGTATTTTATATACAGTAGGTAGCTAAAAAGTATTTGAATGAAGACATATAGTTGTTACTAGAAATATCCTTTTGGCCCTGGCTGGTGGCACAGTGGATAAGGCGCCAGCCTGCAAACCCAAAGGTCACTGGTTCGATCCCCACTTCTCCCCTGCAATCAGGGCACATAACCAGGTTGCAAGCCAGGTCTCCAGCTAGGTCCTTAGTTGGAGGCAGGTGAAAGGCAACCTACATTGATATTTCTCTCCCTCTGTGCCTCTCTCTCTGCCCCTCTCTCTAAAAATAATAAAATCTTAAACAAACATGTTTATTTCAATACCTTAAAGAAAAAGAAAAAAAGAAATGCCCTTTTACTAAGCAACCTGGATTCCTGGCATCTAACTCATAGCCATAAGAACATGAGAATTAGGATATATGTCCTAATTGCTTATAATGGCTCAATGAATAGTAAAATAGAGGTCTGTTTCAAAAGAATCAAGCCAGCGTCAATATAATTAAAACAGTTTGTGCAACTGATATACTCAGGACAGACCTCATAGTCAAACTATGAAATATGTGGTTATTAAAATAGTTGTATGTATGAGTATATAGTTGACTTGGAGGGACTTATATAGTGTATTAATTGAGTGAGAAAAGCAAGATTTAGACATTTATGATATCCCATTTTTTCAAAATAAAGTGTGTGTGGGTGTGTGTTTAACTTATTGTATGAGCAGAAAAAAGATATGGAAGGATATATGGCAGATGTAAACTGGCTACTTAGAGAAGTGAAGAAAAACAAACAGGTGGAAATAGATTAAATTAAAATCTAAAAATCCCTGCAAGCACACACTTCCTTTGGTGTGTGTGAATAGATTCATGAAAGCATGCTCACTGACATGTTAATGGGGCCTCTTTCAGGTGGTGAAATAAAGGTAATTTTAAAAGATCTTATTCATTGTTTTTAGAGAGAAGGGCAGGGAGGAAGAGAGTGAAGCATCAGTGTATGGTTGCCTTTCACCTACCTCCAGCTACAGACCTGGCTGGAGACCTGGCTTGCAACCTGGTTATGTACCTTGGCTGGGAATTGAACCAGTGACCTTTGGATTTGCAGGCTGGCCCCTATCCACTGAGCCACCAGACAGGGAGAAATAAAGATGATTTTTAAAACTTTCTTCCTTCAAATTTTATGTATCCTAAATTTTTGTAATAAACTTCTTTTAATAAAGAAAAAAAGCAATTTACTTTTTGTTTTTTTGGGGGCATGTGAGGAGTACCCACTTTGCTTTCTTTCTGTAATCATTGGGTAATTTTGGATTATGAATTAGTATTCCAGTTACTTTTATGCTAGTAAGGAAGTATATATGTATCTGAGTATTAGACTTAACCATTGTGGTTAGAGAACAGAGTATTCTCTATTATTTAATTGGCATAGGAGTTTATTAAAGTACATAAAACACTGGCTGCTCTATGGAAAATGGGCAAGAGTGGATTTGGGGACCACCTTGTAGGAGCTTTGGTGGGGTGGTTTCTCCATGGCCCCAAGGGAAATGGAGAGGCCTGGAGAGATGGGTGAAATGTTTAGAAGATGGGGATTTGGGGACTCAGGCACTTGGGCTGTGGGAGGTTAGAAAGAGGGAATTGGAGTTCGTAGCTCTTTGTCATGTGTATTCAGATGTTTTTTCCAGTTTCACTCTCTTTTTGGCCATAATTGGGCCTCTTTTTGACATATGGAAGTTTTTATATAGTTAAATTTATCCTTTAATAACCTCCAGGTTTCATATCATGTTAAAGATTTTTCTACCTTGGTATTATAAAAATGACTCCGCATATTTTCTTCTAGTGCTTATGGTTTCATGTTTTCATATTTACATCTTTGATCTTTGGAATTTATTTATACATATATAAAAAGTGACATGGTGATCCACTTATTTTTCAGAATCTTTTATCTATTTTTGACTATAATTGTTGAAGAAGAAGATGTCTTCTGTATGACTGTTAAAAAGAGTTAGGTCCTGGCTGGTGACACAGTGGATTATGCACTGGGCTGTGAACCCAAAGCTTGCTGGTTCAATTCCCAGCCAGGGCAACATAACTAGGTTACAAGCCAGGTCTCCAGTCAGGTTCATAGGTGGAGGCAGGTGAAAGGCAACCATACATTGATGTTTCTTTCCCTCTCTGCCTCTCTCCCTTCCCCTCTCTCTGAAAAATAATAAATGAAATCTTAAAAAAAAAAGTTAGGACTTAAGCAATTTGAAGAATTATGGGCAAATCAGGGTCAAAATAGGTGGGTACTCCATTTTCAATTTACAAATTCATTTGAGGTCAGTGTTATAGTCAAAGGGTTGTTTTTTCCAATACTACCAAGCAATTAACCTAATTCTGACACCATCAACATGGAGATAGCATCAGATCACACAAGTTAAGGGCTCAGTACCACAAGACCAGCCCTTCACCCTCTTTAGACACTAATTGCCAAGTTTAGGTTGTTGCCAGTGCTTTTGTTGGCAGCAAGAATGGCACCAGGTATAGGCCAGTGGGGTCAGACAGAATCTTGGTCTAGTGACTTGGTATTTGAGTTCTGGGTAGGAAAGAATTTAGAGCCAAGACTCAAACTATAAGAAGGAGTTTATTTAGAAAGTCACTAGGAGATGAAATGAGCATTAGAAGAAATGGACTCAGAAACAAGTTACAGAAGCAGAAGAAGGGCCCTTGGAACTTAGGAGATAAAGGTAAAGGTAACGAGCCTCCGGGTGGGGTGGGGTGGGGTGTGAAGGGGACTAGAGACCAGGAGGGAGATTATACGGGGTCCTCTGTCCTGAGGGCTTTTAAGAAGTGGGGATTTTAGGGGAGGACCCAGTAGAATATTCATCAGCTTTTCAGGTGTGTCTTTTCTGGTCATGGTCTCCACTGATTGGTCAGTGCCAGCTTTAGTTAATTCAGCTGGTCCAGAGGTCAACATTGTGGTGTCACTTGTCTGGTTTTGCTGCTATTTTGGGCCTGGAGCTGAAACATGAATGAGACCTAGATTTGATATGTGTCAGAACCTCATTGTCCTGGGGGCTTAATGCTTAAGAGCTATTCTCTGGCTGTCTTGTTTGTTCCCTCTCTAAGGGGGTCTAAACTGTATGACCAGGGGTATGCTAGGGGAGGAAAGGCCACCCTGGGGGTGAGGTCCTTGTTTTCTCAGTTTATCCTTTTGCTAGGTACCCCTGGGGGTTTTCCACCCTGGTGACCTATATCTGGCCCATTGTCCTGCTCTGCTTAGGTCTGTCTACCACACTTCTCATCAACCACTCCTTGGGTTCAGTTAATTTGGTAGTACAGCTTTCAGAACTCAAAGAAACCTATTACTTACCAGATTATCAGTTATTACAAGAGGATGTAATTTGAAATGTCAGATAGAAGAGATACATAAAACAAGGTAAGCCCTCTGGGTGTGGCATTCTCATGGAAATGTCCATGTGTTCAGTAACCTGGAAGTTCTTGGAAACCTGCCCTTAGGAGTAATTGTGGAGACTTGATTAATATAGGCACAATTGAATAGTTCATTGGCCATTGGTGGTTCTTCTGCCAGTCTGTGATGGTTCATGTCAGGTCAAATGAGCTAGAACTGCCTTTCACTATGGTATTTTGTATCTCTCAGTTTTATAGAACATAATCTAAGAAGAATCCTGGATGGAAATAAGGAAACCTAAATGTAGAGTAAGATTTTCATATCAAACTCTATTTAGGATTTTGAGCAAAACCATTTTTCTTTTTTAATATCACTCCCAAGTAAATGGGAGATGATAATCCAATCCTATTTACTCATAGGATGCAAGGAGGCTATCTAATACTAGGTGACCGTAAATGGAGTAAGTCTGAGGACTGCTGTGAAGGTGTTATGTTCCTTTTTTCCTGGGAGGTAATCCCATAGTAGTTGTCTGAGGGTTAGAGAATGAATTAGGAAAAGTAGCAGAGAAATGTGTCGTATGGGTTTTCAGAGCCAGAAATTTTTCTTTGAATCTTTCTATTTTTAGTTCTCCACTTCCATGTGTTTCAGTTCTGCTGGAGATAACCATCTACTCAATTTATCTGACTTTTAAAATTCACTTTATTATTATTATTATTTATTTTTAAATCATTTTTTAATTTTTTAATTGACCTACATATTATATTAGTTTCAGGTATTCACCCCAGTGATTAGACATTACATAACTTTCTAGTGGTCATCCTGATCAATCTTGTACCCATCTGATACCATACATAGTTATTAGAATATTATTGACTGTTCCCTATGCTTAATTTACATCCCCATGACTACTCTGTAGCTACTTCTTAATCCCTTCACTTTTTTTACCCATCCCCCAAATCCCCTTCTCATCTGGCAACTGTGAAAATGTTCTCTATGTATGAGTCTGTTTTTGTTTTGCTTGTTTGTTTTTTAGATTCAGTTGTGGATAGATATGTATTTATTGCCATTTTATTGTTAATTATTTGTTATTTTTTTTTCTTCTTAAAGAAGACCCGTTAACATTTTGTATAATACTAGTTTGGTGGTGGTAAACTCCTTAAGCTTTTTCTTGTATGGGAAGTTCTTTATCTGTCCTTCCATTCTAACTGATATCTTTGCTGGGTAGACTATTCTTGGTTGTAGGTCCTTGCTTTTCATCACTGTGAATACTTCTTGCCATCTCTCCTGGCCTGCAAACTTTCTTTTCAGAAATGAACTGACAATCTTATGGTAGCTTCCTTGTAGGTAACTGACTGTTTTTTTTCTTGCTGCTATTAAGATTGTCTTTAACCTCTTGCATTTTAATTATGATGTTTCTTGCTAGGCTTCTTTGGGACTGTCTGTGCTTCCTGGACTTATTTGTCTATTTCTACCTAATACATAGACACAAACACAGAGACAGCCAAAATGCAGAGATAAAGAAACACAGTCCCATTGCTTCTCGGTCTTTTTGGCTGAGATCAAGTGTAGTATCTGTTCTTATCAGTTTAATATCTGTTACATCCTCTATCCAAGGACATTATATTAAATGGGTTTTTTTGGAGCTGGGAAATGAAATAGGCGCTTGTTCTGTCCACTCCACGCATCAATGTGGTATAGCAGTACTTCCAGGAATGGTGCACCAAAAAAAAAAAGAAAAGAAAAGGAAGGGATAAAGGAAAGGAGGCCAAATGAAAGAACAGAATAAAACTCCATAAAAAGTACTAAACTAAATGGAGATAAGCCTTCTAGCAGATGCAGAGTTTAAAAAGTTTAAAACAGTGGTGATCAGGATGAACTTAGAACATTAACAGCATAAAAAAAGGGTCAGTCAGAAATGAAGAACAATTTACAGGAAATGAACAGTAGAGTAGGTGAAGCCGAGAAGTAAATCAGTGATTTGGAATGTAAGGAAGCAAAAAACACCCAATCAGAACAGCAAAAAGAGAAGATAATTTTTTAAAATGAGGATACAGCCTTGGCTGGTGGCACAGTGGTCACACTGGCCTGCAAACACAAAGGTCACTGGTTCGATTCCCAGCCAGGGTACATAACCAGGTTGCAAGACAGGTCTCCAGCCAGGTC
Source organism: Noctilio leporinus (assembly GCA_004026585.1). Lineage (NCBI taxonomy): Eukaryota > Metazoa > Chordata > Mammalia > Chiroptera > Noctilionidae > Noctilio > Noctilio leporinus. The sequence continues at coordinate 54,912 of PVIW01007021.1, read as the reverse complement.
CATAGCTGGAGGCAGGTGAAAGGCAACCATACACTGATAAAATCTTTAAAAAAAAATGAGGATAGTGTAAGGAGCCTCTGGGACAAATTCAGACATTCTAGTATTTGCATCATAGGGGAGTCAGAAGGGAAGAGAGAGAGCAAGACACTGAAAAGCTATTTGAAAAAATAATGACAAAGAACTTCCCTATCTTTACTATTTTTTTTAAATTACAAAATGAATGGTCTCTGGTACCTCTTTTTCCTTTTTTTCAGGAGAATCCACTGTTGTGTTCCTACCACCCCAGTGCCTCCTTGAGTTAAGAGGCTAAAAGATAGAGGCCATAAAAATGGCTTCTTGCTATGGTTTTCCTTTTGGTCCGCCTGTCCCCACCCACCCCCCTCATCATTACTCCTTGATGAAATGGGTCTCAGTTACTGGGAGAGGAATCTCTGGATAGTAGGGTATATGTGCAGGCCCAGTTTTAGTAGCCCCTGCCAGGGTATCAGTTTATACTCCCACCAAGTGTTTGACAGTTCTGTTTGCTCCATGTCCTTGCCTACACTTGACAGTTTTAACCATTTTGGGTGAAGTATCTTGATTATGATTTTAATTAGGGTTTTCCTTACAGCTGCAGATTTGAACACCTTTTGTAAATTTATGAGTCATTTAAATATCTTCTACTTGATGTTCCTACATAAGTCTCTTTCTATTGGGTTGTTTTTTTGTTATTAATTTGTTGGAATTCTTTATGTATTATGGATATGAATCCTTTGCCAGATAGGTGTTTTAAGTGAATTACCCCAGTGAGACTTGCCTTTCACTATCTTTTAAAAAAATTTTTTTTTAAAGATTTTATTTATTATTTCCAGAGAGAGAGGAAGGGAGAGAGGCAGGGAGGGAGAGAAGCATCAATGTATGGTTGCCTTTCACCTGCCTCCAGCTATGGACCTGGCTGAAGACCTGGCTTGGAATCGAATCAGCAACCTTTGGGTTCACAGGCTGGTGGCTTATTCACTGTGCTACCATCCAGTGCTGCCTTTTACTATCTTAGTGATGAACAGAAAGTCTTAATGTAGTCCAGTTTATTGTTTGTTTCTTTTATGTTTAGTGGGATTGTGTTATACTTAAGAAAACTTTGCCTACACCAGGGTCATGAAGACTCTCTTATTTTATTTCTCCCCAAGTCCTTATTGTTTAATCTTTCATTTAGCTCTATAAACTACCTGCGAATGATTTTTGTATGTTGCATGAGGTAAAGGGGTCAAGATTCATTTACTTATACAAATGGGTAGCCAATTGATTAGTTTACTAAACAACATTCCTTTTCCTTCTGTACTGCAGTGTCTGTTTCATCCCAAATTAGTAACCATGAATGTGTGGGTTTCTTTCTAGACTCTATTTTCTGTCCCCTTAGCCTTTACCTTTTATAGTAAGTCTTGCTATCTAGTAGTATAAGTACTTCAAGTTTCAGTTTTGTTTTTCTAGATTATATTATTCTTGACCTTTCATATTTTTTCTTTTTTAAATCCTCATCTGAGGATAATTTTTCATTTGCTTTTAGAGAGAGAAGGGGAGGAGGGGAGAAAGTAAAACATCAATGTGAAAGAGAAGCACTGATTGGTCACCTTTCACACATACCTGAATCAGAAATCGTATGTGCACAGACCAGAGGTCTTATGCACCAGGAATCAAACCTGCAACCTAGGCCTGTACCCTGGCCAGGAATTGTACCCAAGACCTTTTCGGCTATAGGATGATGCTCCAACCAAGTGAGCCACACTGGCAGGGCTTGCCTTTTTGCATTTCCACATAAATTTTAGAATTAGCCTGTTAATTTCCACATGTGCACAAAACCTTCTTGGATTTTGACTGGGATTATACTGAAAACTTAAGGGTAACTTCTTTATGGAAAGGTTGTAAAATATAATTCAGTTTCTTCAATGACTATGAGCCTTTTTAAAAAAAGATTTATTTCAAGAGAGGAGAAGGTAGGGAGAAAGGGAGGGAGAGAAACATTGAATGGTTGCCTTTTGTATGTGCCCTGACCAGGGACCAGGTCTGCAACCCAGGGAATCTAACTGGGAACCTTTTGCTTTTGTGGGATGATGCTCAACTAATTGTGCCATGCTGGCCAGGGCTTGAATATGGGTCTTTTCAGACTTTTTGTCAATTTCTTGTCAATTTTAGCAAGTTGTTTTTCCTTAAATTGATTTTCAATTTGTTTATTTCATCTAAATTTTTGGAATATTGGCCTAAATTTGTTTATAATAGTATATATATATTTTCCTTCTGGAGATTTGGTTTTTAACTTAGTTTTTAAGGAGTTTGAGTAGGGAAATGGTAAGATGAAATTCATTATGTTTAATTTTGCTGATGGGAGTAGTTGAGGATGAGGTTTTCTTGATACTATGAAGGTAGAATGAGTATGTGTCCTGCTTTGGAAGACTCATAGGCTATAGGGGCCTCACTTCTTGGTTTTTCTGACCCAACAAGCATCTCTTCAAGTTCCTCCCTGGTGCTCCAATATCCTTTGAGCTTCAATTTGTTTATAGGTAACTTGATTAGTTTCATTTAAAAATGAACTCTTTTTTCCATCTTATTATTTACTGAATGAGTAAATAAATGATTATATAGAACCCCCAAGTTGTGAATACTAAAATAGAAATTTCATTTCTTCTTGTTGAGTGAACAAAAATTCTTTATGGCTGTTTAGCCTCCTCTTAGAAATTCCTTGCTCTCTTTTTAGTAGTTAGCATAAGTATTATTATCTGATTAAATAATACTGATTAAAGATAATATTTTGTACTTCATATTTGAGAATAAAATTTCATTGATAGTTATATTTAATGATTTCTTGGTATTTTTAGGGATAATAGGATAGTTTGGTCTAGATTTGGTGAGGCTTTGTGATTAAGATAGTTTACAATGGAGATGGCTTAATGAAAACAAAAATATATTTCTGTTTTTATTATGAGAAAAGGAAATAAGTATTTATTTCTTCACACCTGCTCTCTGAGCCTGCTGAGCTCTGACTGGTTTCTACCTCCTTTCTGACTTGTCCTGGGGGCCACGGCCAGGGGGGTGCTGCTGCTCAGGAGGCCAGGCCTGTGTTAGGCCTGCAGACCAGCTCTGGGCTCCCTAGCACAGAACTGGGGGTGTTGCCTTCTTCTGAACCAGAATGCATCATTGGGGGTGGGGGTCAAAGAGTTGAGCATGATATAGTTCAATTTTTTACCAAGTCCTCTGAAGAAATAAGTGAAATAAGTCATCCTGTGTCACTAGTCTCTTGTGGGACATGATTTAATTCAGGTCCTGACTTGTGGCTCCCAGTTCCTTGGTGAACCTGTGAAACCACTCAGCAGCAGCCTTTTTTTGCTCCTTGTAGCACAGAAGTGTTCTAACCCAGCTGCTGTGAGACATTAGCTTTTACTTTTAATCTGTGCAAACTGATACCGGTATAAAATCCAATACAAATAAATTATGAAAATGAAATAAAGGTTCTACAAACAGATGTTTAAAGTTTTTATTATTAGGTTCAGCAGACAAAATTATTTTGTTTACTTTAAACCTTGAAATTTTCTTACTCCTAATTTCTGTAGTTATTTCATTATGAGATAGTACCAAATAATCAGTGGACTGGCGCTGACTGTGTGGCACTGGCTGTGAACCTTACTCTGAGAAATACTGCCTTATACCCACCCTCTTTCTGCCCTAACTACCCTTTTGTTTCCCATAGAACACCTGATTCTTGAATTTAGGATCTTGGTGAAGCCAAGTGCTACTTGAAAGGGCTATCTCTTGAATCACATGTGAACAGTGGCTCAAGTTTAGTTGTAGGGAAGCCCAATTTAAAATTTAATTAACATTATAAAAAGTTGTTCTTGAAGAATCAACTAATCTGTTGTTGAATTGCTTAACCAGGCAACAGAACTGGAGCTATATGAATTTGAGGGAATAAAATTTCTCAAATCATTTCCTTAAAATTAGTCTGTCACTAATATGTGACAGACAACATGTTTTCAAGGACATTGCCAAAAAATGCCAGATAATGTGATTACCTCCAAATAAATGTAGAAACTAGAAAAACAAAAGTAAAATGTCCTGGATCATGTATTCCAGAAATAAGATTGTGCCTGTTGTTGTTGGGAAGGGTACCAAGCCATTACTCTTGATCATGAATTTCCAAAGCAAGACTGCTTCCCTGAGGACAGGATGGTCCTCCCTTTCTTCCACTAGTGATAAGATTTCCCAGAACCATGAACAAAAGATGAGTCTGTCTTGAGTACTTCCCATGAACAGAATGGAACTTCCTGATGACTACACTGGTGTCATCAAAACTTGATTTGGCTTTGAAGCTGAGATGCTTAAAAATCATTGTGTTGGGGATTTAAAATTTCAGTTGCTAATTGATTTTGTGATTTTTTTCTTGTTTAATAATAAATAAGAATAGTATTTTTGTTATTTTTAAAATTTATCTTAATTTTTTTTCTAGTCTAAATGATATTTAATATTGTTTACTTTTTAGGAATTACCCAACTCTGTCTTCCTGGTGATGGAGGTAGGTGGTAAACAAGCTTCTGTTTCATTTATTTAAAATTCCTTTTGGTTAATACGCACTTTAAAATTGAGAGTAAGTGCTTATTTGAAATTTTGAATTAATAAATTGATTCAGTGATTTAGGTTCTACTTTATAATGAAAATAGTATTAAATTCTATAATTCTTACAATTTTCTGACTAGATTTACATTATATACAAATGAATTTACAATTAACTAATGGATTGAATTAATCTTAAACTGGTATCAATTTACATTACATACAAATGAATTTTTAATTAAAATTAACTAATAATGGTTTGAATTACTCTTAAACAGATGTCCTTATTTTACTTTTTTTTTTAAAATTTTATTGTTGTTGTGTTACATCCATCCCCTTTTTGCTCCCCTCCGTCCCCCTCCCCACCCACCCATTCCCCCTACTTTTTTTTTAATTTAATTTTATTGTTGTTGTATTACATCCATCCCCTTTTTACTAATTACTTTTTTTTATATATATCAGTATTGCAATGGTGGAGACCTGGCAGATTATTTGCAAGGTAATATTTTTGTGCATCAGTGTTAGATAAAGATAGTACTGTATTCTGTTTTATTCTGAAATACACATTCACTGTTTTCTGCACTTATAGAACATTTGTGTGCTTGTTTGAGTTCACTTTGCTAATTATGGTTGTTCTGGTTTTGTTCTCAAACTGTACTTGTGTATGAGTACTTTATATGTGCCTCTCTTTGACAGTGCTTGAGAGGTGGGTCCTCTTCCCAAGAGAGAGAAAAAATCAAATAGGTTTCTTCAAAGGATTCTGCTGGGCTGCCATCAGTGAACCTTTAGCCCCTTTCATTTCTCTCAAAATAAAAGGAAAATTGTAATGGAAGAACGAGTCCAAGAATGTGTTGATTAATGTGAATGTTTTATGTAGGTTATATGGGATTAAGGGTAACATTGAAATTATTTCCTGGCACAGAGATACGCTTTTAGTATTAGATAGTTTTTGAAATTCTGTATCCAAAATGTGTACATGTATGATAAGCGGCATTCAGGTCAAAATGTGTCTCTCAAAAGTATTTTTTAAATGATGTTAGATGAAATAAGCATCTACTTGTACCCTGTAAATATAAGAGAAATATTGTAAAAATAGAGTAAAAGGTTCATAACTCAACCTATAAATAGGTCATGGTAATTGATGGTAAAAACACTAAGACATCAACAGGTACAGCCACAAAAAAGTATGGACAGCCCTGGCTGGTGGCACAGTGGATGGGGCACTGGCCTGCGAATCCAAAGGTCAACGGTTTGACTCCCAGTCAGGGCACATGGCCATGTTGCAGGCCAGGTCTCCAGCCAGGCCCATAGCTGGAGGCAGGTGAAAGGCAACCATGCATTGATATTTCTCTCCCTCTCTGCGTCTCTAGAAATAATAAATAAAATTAAAAAAAAAAGTATGGACAGTTTATAAAAGAGAAACAACATACTAAAAATATTGAATTTCACCTAGTAATCAGGGAGTGCAATTTAAAAATGAGATTTAATGCCCTTGCTGGTAGCACAATGGATAAGGTGTTGGCCTGTGAACCCAAAGGTCGCTGATTGGATTCCCAGCCAGGGCAACATAACCAGTTGCAAGCCAGGCCTCCAGCCAGCTCTGTGGCTGGAGGCAGGTGAAAGGCAACCATGTATTGATGTTTCTCTTCCTCTCTGCCTCTCTCCCTTCCTCTCTCTCTGGAAATAATTTTGAAAAAATAAATGAGATTTAGCCCTGGCCCAGAGGCTTGGTTGGTTGGAGTGTCACTCTGTATAACAAAAGTTTGCCTGTTCAATTCCAGATACTTAGGTTGTGGGTTCCATAGCCTATCGGGGCATGTATGGGAGGCACTCAGTTGATGTCTGTCTGTCTGTCTGTCTCTCCCCTTCTTTCTCTTTCTCTAAAATCAATAAACTTATAGTCAGGTGAGGATTTTTTAAATGAGATTTTAAATCTTTAAAATATAAAATATTGATGAATTCAAAAGTTATTTAGAGAATAATATAAAGAACACTGGTATTATCCTCCACTCCCACCCTCCATTAAAGAAAAGAAATTATAGCCCTGGCTGGTGTGGCTCAGCAGATTGAACGCCAGCCTGCAAACCAAAGGGTTGTCAGTTCGATACCCAGTCAGGGCACATGCCTGGGTTGCAGGCTATGTCCCAGGTGGAGGGTGCACAAGAAGCGAGCACACATTGATGTTTCTCTCCCTTTTCTTTCTCCTTCCCCTCCCCTTTCTCTAAAAATAAATAAAATCTTAAAATACTCATCAAGCAAAAAATATTTTTAAAAAATGTAAAATCAATGTACGTATATATTTTTTAAAACTTAAAAAAATTATAAATATAGTTGAAGCTCTCTATAAGTCCTTCTGTAGTCCCATTCCTGCCTTCCCCTTTAGAGATAACTATTACCCTGATTTTGGTAGTTTATTATATATGTGTTCTTTTATTTCCCCAACTCAGATTCTTTTTTTAATAAGTCAGTTTGGTTAAAAAAAATTTTTTTCAAAACTTTATTTACTAATAGAAATCAATGGGAGAGGAACTATTATTCACTATTGGCAGAAAAGAGGTGATGCTAGATGACTCCTTGCTTCCACCTTCTCCTCAGTCTCAGTCTTCCTTGACATTCTTTCTTAGTGATCTAGATCAAAGCATTTCCTGCTGGGAGCAGAAAGAGTGGCACCTTACCAGTTCAGAGCCCTTATTAGAATATCAGATGCCTTCATTAACAAAATTTTTATTCACTCATATAGGTCCTAGTAGTTGTGTAGCAGATTTAAGTTAGCTGTGACAACAGCTGTGTCCGTGATGTTGAAACCTGTAGTTGATATTCCAGAGCAATAGTGTTAGAACAGGAGACTGGAGTGGAGAACTGAACACCGAAGTCAGAGGCCAGTTGGTTTGCAATAGTTCCACCATTTACAATACTTAATTGCTATATGATTTTTTAAAAGATTTTTATTATTTTTCAGAGAGAGGGGAAGGGAGAAAGAAAGAGAGGGAGAGAAACAGCAATGTATGGTTACCTTTCACCTGCCTCCAGCTTTGGACCTGGCTAGAGACCTGGCTTATAAACTAGTTATGTTGCCCTGGCCTGGCTGGGAATTGAACCAACAACCTTTGGGTTTGCAGGCCAGTGCTTATCCACTGTGCCACCAGCCAGGGCTAATTGCTATATGATTTTGATCAAGTTATTTAAACTCCTCCGGTCTGGGTCTGCCTCCATTCTACGTATTTCCCCCATAATTATCTCTGCTGTAGACAACTTTGCTGCAAGCATTTTTGCCACAAATGTTTTCACCAAATAATTGATTGTAGACATTTTTACCATGAAAATGATAAAATCATGACAAACGGGACCTTAAAAGGGATATAATGAAACATGAAAAAATGAGTAACAAAGTTAAAAACCCTTGTGGAATATAAAATATATGCATTGAAAAATGCGTTCAGCCCTGGTTGGTGGTTCAGTGGATAGGCGCTGGCCTGCGAACCCAAAGGTCACTGGTTTGATTCCCAGCCAGGGCAACATAACTAGGTTGCAAGTCAGGTCTCCAACTAGATCCGTAGCTGGAGGCAGGTGAAAGGCAATCCTACATTGATGTTTCTTTCCCTCTCTGCCTCCCTCCCTCTGAAAATAATAAAATCTTTTAAAAAAATATGTTCAGATTCAAGGCAGTATTGGGCCAATAACTGGTTTTATTTTGTGGATTATAACTAAGCACTTGTCTTCATTCTGTGGGAAATGTGGGCTCAAGTATATGCCCCCAAAGAAAGAAGCCAGCTCGAGTGACCATCATCATCCTCTGAAAGAAATGCTAACTATTTTAGATCCTACCACATCTACTTGTCCCTGATAGATTATTATGAGGGCTAACTACAATCCACATAAAAATATGAAAAGGAGAGTAACAGCAAGGGCTTCATCAATGGAGTAATGAAACCAAACAATAACAATAATAAAAAGTCCCAAACTGTCAACCAGTTATTTTGTCTTTTCTACAGTAAAATTACCTTATAGCCAATTAGTTTTGTAGCGCTCATGACAGATACCTACTGGATAGACACTATGGCAAAAATAACTAACACAGTGTGCCATAGTACTTGTAGTTTCAAAATGCTTGAAAAGACATATAAATTTCATTCTCAAAAAATTGTCTAGTGCTATAGTACTGTCCTGTATGCTAGCCATTAATCACATTGGTTAGCCTGAATTGAAGTGTGCTATTACATAAAATATACATTGGGTTTTTAATATTTCATAGGAAGAAAATAATGATATCTTACTGGTTTTTTATGTATTTGAAAATATATTTATTAATAGTTTTTGAGAGAGAGAAACATCAATTTATTGTTCCATTTATTTATGCATTCACTAGTTGATTCTTATCTGTACTCTGACTCGAGATTGAACCTGCAACCTTGTTATATTAGAATGACACTAACCAACTGAGTTGGCCCTACCTGGCCAGGGCCAAGTTTTTTATATTGATTGCAGGTTTGAATGATATATACTATTAATATCACCTGTTTTTGTTTTATTTTTTCACTTTTTAAAATTTAGCCCCAGCTGGTGGCACAGTGGATAAGACTCGGGTCTGTGAACCCAAAGGTCACTGGTTTGATTCCCAGCCAGGGCACATAACCAGGTTGCAAGCCAGGTCTCCAGCCAGGTCCATAGCTGGAGGCAGGTGAAAGGCAACCGTATATTGATGTTTCTCTCCCTCTCTGCCTCCCTCCCTTCCCCCCTCTCTGAAAATAATAAATAAAAATCTTTAAAAATAAAATAAAATAAAAAATTTAGTTACTGATACAGCTCACATATATATTTTTTTAAAGATTTTATTTCATTATTTTTAGAAAGAGGAGAAGGGAGAGAGGCAGAGAGGGAGAGAGACATCAATGTATGGTTGTGTTTCACCTGTCTCCAGCCACAGACCTGACCGGAGACCTGGTTTGCAACCTGGTTATGTGCCCTGGCTGGGGAATCGAACCTGCGACCTTTGGGTTCACAGGCCGGTACCTTAACCACTGTGCTACCAGCCAGGGCTTAGCTCACATATTTTTGTTGAAAGCACTAGTTGGTCTAGAAGATCTGGGATGTTTGAAAGTGTAGAATATCACAACATGGTTATTTAGTCCTTTTACTTGTTTTAATGCATAAAGTACCTTTCACATTTTTGAAAGATAGAAATCAAATAGCAAATTTAAAATAAAACATTCTAAATTAACTAGTAAATTGTACTATAATATTAATTCTAGCAGAATACATTAAGTGTGGCAGCTACAGCTGAGCCTACTCCCTAAGGGCTAAGTTGCTCAAGAATTCATTCATTTCAAAGAGTTTTGATGTTGCGGGGCTTGGAATAGGCAACCAACTCATGTTTCTCTTGCACATCGATGTTTCTGTCCCTCTCTTTCTCCCTCCTCTCCCCTCGCTCTGAAAATAAATAAATAAAATCTTCAAATACATATATATACAGTTGACTCTTGAACAATCTGGGTTTGAACTGCACAGATGAACTTATACATGGATTTTTTAAAAATACAGTTGGCCCTTTGTATCTCTGGGTTTTGCATATGCATATTCAAACAACTGGATCAAAATAGTATTTTCTTTGTTTTAAATTTAAAACATTTTAAAATTTTATTTAATTTTCTAGACAGGGGAAGGGAGGGAGAAAGAGAGGGTGAGAAACATCAGTGTGTGAAAGATGTATCAACTGCTTGCCTCTCCTGCACACCCCCAGTTGGAGACCTGGCCCGCAACTCAGGCATGTGCCCTGACTGTGAATCGAACCAGCAGCTTTTTGGTATGTCATCTTGATTGGGATCCCAGAAAACAGTATTTTTGATTGGAGGTTGAGAATCCACAGATACAGGAGGCTGATGGTGTATGTTGTTGTACACCATTTTATGTAAGCAAGGGGTCCTGGAACCATGTCCCTCAATGATACTGAGAGACAAGTGTATTATGTTTTCAACATGGGGAATTTGAGTTTATTGGATTGTGTTGAGAAATACGCATCTCGTGTTCATAAAAATATATGAATTTTTACTACAGTTTGCACCAGGAATAGCCTACACTAAATTAGAGCATTTCCCCCCAGAGAAACAGTATTAGAATGCAGATTCTGAATTAAATAAAATTTAAGTATATCCAATTGTGTGTCATGGGGCAAGTGATATTAGTTCTGAGTAGCTAACAATCATTTAAAGTAGAAAAAAATTTTGTAAGCCATAGAATGATCATGTAAATGAATGACATGGAAAAACACATACCATCCATTTAATTGTTATAATGTAATTTCAGTAAAGCATTACAAAAAAAAAGCTCCAGTGTTGTTTTGACTCATTAGTTAATATGTAATAATTTATGTGTTACTAGTAGGAAGAAAATAGTTGTGGAATCAAGTACTACAAATTTAAATAATACTCATCTTCCAGGGTATGGGATTATGGAAATTTTTATTTATTTATTTTAATTTTTTTCTTTTTTAAGATTTTATTTATTATTTCCAGAGAGATGGGAAGGGAAAGAGGCAGAGAGGGAGCAAGACATCAATGTATGGTTGCCATTCACCTATCTCCAGCTATGGACCTGGCTGGAGACCTGGCTTGCAACCTTGTTATGTGCCCTGGCTGGGAATTGAACCAGTGACCTTTGGGTTTGCAGGCCGGTGCCTTATCCACTGTGCCACCAGCCAGGGCTTACTTTTTATATGTCTTGGTGTATTTGAATTTGTTTATTACAGTGAACATCAGAAATGGAACTTCAAAGAATTTAAAAATGGGGATAGGTTAAAAACAGCCATCTCTGAAAAAAGTATTTGATATTTTTTTAACCAAAAGGATTTATTATATTTGAAAATGTTAGACATAAAGCATCACTTAACGTGTCATTAAAATGATTTCAAAACCATAATATTATACTTGTTCCAAGTGTTAATGTTATTCTATATCTATTTTAATTACATGTAGAGAAAAGTTAATGTAGAACATATTCTAGAGTTGTAAGGATGATTTAGATAGGGTCATGGATATTAAATCTCAAATGGATTTTCCAGAAATTATACTTATGACTTCTACATTCATTACAATAAGAAGTTTATATTTGTATACAGACTGTGTTTGAGTACCGATGTACTCAAACTTTATCTAAAGTCTTCATGCTGTCTTATTTGATTATCCCAGCAACCCAATATGGTTAGCCTATTTCCGCTTTTTATAGATGAGGGGTGGGCGAAGAAGGATCATGTTCCAGGGTCACACGGTAAGTAGGTGGAGGAGCTAAGATTTGAACAAAGACACCCTGACTCCAAGCCAAACTGTTAAGTATTACACAATCCAGCATACAAATACAAGCACTGTAGTATTTACTGAATAACGACTGCACTGTAGTATTTATTGAATAACGACTATCAAAAATAATGTTCCTGCTACCTCTGTTGTAGTGAAAACAAGTTAAACATGTCTTCTTTAGTTATGAAAGATGCTATGGTAAGATGGTGGGACAGGAGTGTGGGCAGTGGGGGAGACTGAAGGAGGTAGATGTAAGAACACAGGTTTCTGACAGGTCTGAGTGGCAGGAATGTCCAAGTGTTATCACCATCCAAGGATTTCACCTGTTTCTAATTTGTGCTCATGTAATGGTTGGAATTGAATATGGACATTTATCCCAGATGTTTGACTAATATGGGTAACTTGTTTTTTGGCTTGTAGAGGGGACTCACATTTGTTGAGCACCTGCTGCATAAAGGGTAATGGACAACATTGTGATAATGGCTAGAGGGAGGGGTTATAAGGGGACTAAATGGTAATGGAAAAATACAATAAAGATATAAAAAGTCATGAGAAAGGAAAAATAAAAATGAACAGTGAATACAAAAGATGTAAATGTAAGTCAGTTCTCTTTATAACAAATTAAAACTTTTGAAATGTCCACTATATCTTCATAGACTTAAATTATTAAAGGAAAAAAAGAGAAAAAATGTGAATCCAGTTCTCTCCATGGCCTCCTTAGCAAACCAATTCTATTGATGGCATGTGCAGATGGTATTTGATTTTGTGTGCTTAAATATTTATGTGACTCCTTTCCTCCCAGCTAAAGGCACTCTCAGCGAAGATACTATCAGAGTGTTTCTGCATCAGATTGCAGCTGCCATGCGAATTCTACACAGCAAGGGAATAATCCACAGGGATCTCAAACCACAGAACATCTTGCTGTCTTATGCCAATCGCAGGAAGTCCAATGTCGGTGGTATTCGTGTCAAAATAGGTAAATGGCCATGTACTATTTCATTCAAAGAACATCTTTGAGATTCAGTACCTTTAGGTAATTTTAGTTCAGCTTTGTTAGGATAAATGGTTTTGTTGATGCACTTTGGAAATTTTTATTGAATTCAACAAGGTGTGTGAGATGTGAACCCTTGATATAATTGGCCGCATGTGATAAATTTCAGACAGGGCCAAAGCATTCATGTTAGGAACTCTTAAGTATAGGTCCCAGTAGGGAATCTTGCTTTTCCTCACCAGAGGGAAGCTGATTAATAACCCAGATTTCTTACAGCTCAAGGGATTTTAACACAAGAAATATAAAGGACTGTTCAAACTTCTTATTTGGCAAGTTTTTTTTTTTTTTTTTTAAGATTTTGTTCATTATCTTTTAGAGAGAGGGGAAGGGAGAGAGACATCAATGTATGGTTGCCTCTCGCCTGCCTCCAGCTGGGGACCTGGCTGGAGACCTGGCTTGCAACCTGGTCATGTAACCTGGCTGGGAATTGAAGCAGCAATCTTTGGGTTTGCAGGCCCAGCACTTTATCCACTGTGCCACCAGCCAGGGTGGAAAGTTTATTTTTTTTAAGCACTCATATCTCAAAATCATTTGAAATAGTTTGTAATGCTAGATTAAAAAAAAAAACAAACACCTTTTTTCTTGGTTGTTAGAAAAATAATCTTTAGCGGTATTTTAAGAAATTTCTGATGTTATATAGGTTACATTTGATACCTGGAGGACAAAGACAGTTCAGTTTTAATAAGAACTGTACTTATTAATTATTTATTTCAATTAGTGTTTTTCTCTTGCAAAGCTTGGTGCTTTCACCTTGGTTACAAAACTGGCTGAGCAGGGATTTGTATAGTTGGTGATTACTACCATTTCTTAGCTTGATAAAACTGAAGTAGCTACTTCTTTCTTTGGTAAACAGTCTTATTCAATGACTGTTAATTTCTCACAATTCTTTTTTGCATCTTGTATTTTGAAGAATCATGATCTATGTTAAGTGTGAGCAAAGGTATCATTTGTTTTTCTCTTTTTTATTTGTGGAACAGCGGATTTTGGTTTTGCTCGTTATCTACACAGTAACATGATGGCTGCGACGCTATGTGGGTCTCCAATGTACATGGTGAGTGAGTCTGGTCCTCCTGTGCTTATAGAGCTGCGAGCATTGCAGCGTGCACTGAAAGCTTATTTCCGTGCAGAATGGGAGTTGATACCAAGTCCAAATTATTACTTATATTACTAACATTAATTATATTACTGATAATGCTGTAATACATACATCTTTTGCTTTGACGCAGTGGAATGTAAAAGTTAGCCAACCTTGCCCATTTTTTAAAATTAGATATTGTGGTAGAAATTTTAAATTAAATTAAAAATAAAAATTGATGAGTATGGTCATGCTATACTTGATGTGTAATATTAGGAATATATTTTCAAAACATTTTGGGGCCCTGGCTCATGGCATAGTGGTTAAGGTGCCAGCCTGCGAACCCAAAGGTCACTGGTTCGATTCCCAGCCAGGGCACATAACCAGGTTGCAAGCTGGTTGCATAGCAGGAGGCAGGTGAAAGGCAACCATATATTGATGTCTCTCTCCCTCTCTGTCTCTCTCTCTTCCCCCTTCTCTAAAAATAATAAATAAAATCTTTTAAAAAATAAAATAAAAACATTTTGGGGATTCCTCTTCAGCTATAGGATATACTAATCTTTTGCATGTTGTCTATCTTGACAAGATCCTTATATTGTAGAAGGTTTTTCATTTGTGTCACACTTAAAGCTTAAAAATCTTAGCTTCTTTATTTTTAAGATTTTATTTATTATTTTTAGAGGGGAAGGGAGGGAGGCAGAGAGGGAAAGAGACATCCATGTATGGTTTTTTTTCATCTGCCTCCAGCTATGGAGCTGGCTGGAGACCTGGCTTACAACTTGGTTAATGTGCCCTGGCCAGGAATCGAACCAGCAACCTTTGAGTTTGCAGGCTGGTGCCTATCCACTGAGCCACCAGCCAGGGCCAGCTTTCTTCTTGATCCTTTCACATGCATAGTGTAAGGTCTGATAGGGTAAGACTTCAAAACTTCTGAACTAATATGAAGTAATAAGACTAGAAATACCTTAATTCAGAAACTTCAGAATCCTGCAAAGTAAATATTTCAGTTCTAAGTTTAAAATGGGTTTATTTTCAATTAGGATTCTTTTCTTTTTTTTTTGAAAGAGAGAGATAGAAAGGTAGGGGAGAGAAAGAAACATTGATTTGTTGTTCCATGTATTTATGCATTCATTGGTTGATTTTTGCATGTGTCCTGAATGGGAATTGAACCCTCAAGTGTATCATAAGGGATGATGTTCTAACCAACTGATCTACCCAGCTAGGACTTCAATTAGGATTTCATTTCATCTGAAATCAACTTTGAAATTGTAGGATCTAGTAATCAAAGTTCAAAAAATCATACTACACTAGATTTATTTTCTTGGTCGTCTTAACTGCTTATATAAATTTTTAAATTTAATATAATTTAAATATTATTTTGCACTTCTTGAATATGAAATCAGTCCAGCCTTGGACCAATAGCTTTAAAGATAGAATGCTTGGGCTGATTTTTAAAGGAAATTTGCCCAAAAAGAAATTTACAAGAAATAATTAAAATGCCATGCCTAGAAAATAAAATTTCACTATCTTTAATATGTTTTCATTTCTATTTAATGTTTGTCCTGATTGATGATATTTGTAAAAAGCATCTAATGACAGGTGGCAAAATATCCATAACAGAGCAGCAGGAAAATGCCTTTACTTTTAAGATAAATTTTTTTTTAATCTTCACTCCAGGATATGTTTGTTTATTTTTAGAGAGAGGAAGGGAGGGGGGTAATGAGAAAGAGGGGAAGAGAGAGAGAGAAACACATCCATGTGAGAGAAACATTGATTGGTTGCCCCCTATATGCACCCTGATCAGGAATCAAACCCACAACCTAGGTATGTGCCCTGACCTGGGATCTAACCCACAACCTTTTTTAGTGTACAGGACAGTGCTCCAACCAACTTATTCACTTGGCCATGGTAAGATTTTTGTTACTATGTTTCGTAGTACAGTTTTTCTATTATTTTAAAAGCTTTAAAATGACAGACTAAAAGGAATAATATAGCAAACACTGTGTACCTATCATCAATATTTAACAAAGTTAACACTTTGCCATGTTTGCCTTAATCTTTTTTTAGAAAGAAATAAAATATTTCAGAGACAGTTTAAGCTCTTATTGTACCTCTCTCTTTTTACATTTCCCACTCTTCTACTCCCTTAACCCAGAAATAATCTATCCTATAACTGGTGTGTATATTCCTTTTTTAAAATTTTTAAACATTTTTATTTATTTATTTTTAAGATTTTATTATTTTTAGAGAGGCATGAAGGGATGAGAGGCAGAGAGGGAGAGAGATATTAATGTATGGTTCCCTTTCACCTGCCTCCAGCCACGGACCTAGCAGGAGACCTGGCTTGCAATCTGGTTATGTGCCCTGGCTGGGAATTGAACCAGCAACCTTTGGGTTCACAGGCCAGCACCTATCCACTGAGCCACCAGCCAGGGCTCTGATGTGTATATTTCTTTATTATTATTTTAATACTTTTACTATATTTCATATGCACATAATAATATATAGAAATACTTATTTCTACAACTTCTTTTCATGCAATGTTGTTTTCTAGGTTTACCAGTAAATGTCATTGTATTTATTACAGTATCATTTTGATTAAGGAAATATCACAATGTGTTTTTTAAATTTTATTTTGTTTTATTTTTAAAGGTTTTATTTATTATTTTCAGAGAAAGGGGAAGGGAGAGAGGCAGAGAGGGAGAGAGAGACACCAATGTATGGTTGTCTTTCACCTGCCTCCAGCTAAGGACCTGGCTGGAGACCTGGCTTTGCAACCTGGTTGGTTATGTGCCCTGGCTGGGAATCAAACCAGGGATCTTTGGGTTTGCCGGCTGGCACCTTATCTACTGTGCCACCAGCCAGGGCTGTTTTTCAGTAGTTTTGTTAGCAATGTGACATTTTTCAGTAAATAAATATACTCATATGCATGTTAATTATGTAATAACATACTGCATATCTCTTGAATGTTGTTATCCCCAGGCTCCTGAGGTTATCATGTCTCAACATTATGATGCTAAGGCAGACTTGTGGAGCATAGGAACAGTGATATATCAATGCCTAGTTGGAAAACCACCTTTTCAGGTATCCTGACTTTTTTCTTATGTCCTTAGTTTTGGGTTCTTCTGATTGTGCAGTTGCCTTTATAAAACGAATACTTTGAAAGAAGTGTTTTTGGTTCCTTTGTGACGACTTCTGATTTTGTTACAGGCAAAAACTGCTATGCATCAGAATATCTGTAGTGAATCAGAACATTTTTTGCTTTTTCTTTTTTGTCTGCCTTCTCTTTGTAGTTGGACTAAGCATGAAGCCTATTAAGTTTTCCAGGGTAGTGAAAACTAGTGAGGGTCAGGGAGAACCACCTGGGGAAGAGGAGGGGGTGTGAACTGCAATGCCAGTGCTTCCTGCCTAGCCTGGCTCGGGGTCCTGGAATCCAAGGAGGGGCCAGGGCTAGTCTGGGATATCACTGTTCCTGTCACTGCTGGGAGAGAGAGAACTAAGTATTTAGGCTTTATTGAAATTATTTTGGAACTGGCCCCTTTCCTCCTTTCCCTTAACATCATGTCAGAGGCCTTCTTGAATATAATCATGATGATTCCTCTTGAGTGAGTACTGCATAATTACATAGAGGTTCATTGAATCTAAGCACTGGATCAAAGTAAAATTATTTGCCCAAGATTTTATTTAAAGAATCAGTGGCCTAGCCAGGTTAAGCAGTTACTTTCAGACCTGGTTTATGTGTAGAGGTGGCTTCACTAGTTCAGCAGCTGTTAGGATGAGGGTGCTGCTTGTTCTTGTGGAGATGGAAAAGCGGCAGCATCCTCAATTCTCGTCCTGGAACCTGAGATACTTAGGTAAAATTTGCATACACCCTGACTTTACCCAGTCATAGCGTAGCTGTTGCACAGGCTGTGGGTATTGGTTCTTAACGTTTTCAAAGTTTCAGGCCTGTCTGAGTGTTTGACCTCAGTGCCAAAATATGCAGACTTCCTTTGCATGTAATTTTAGAGGTTTTATTAACTTCCTGGTGGCCATCTATTGACTTCAGCAATCCATGGCTTTCAAGTTCAGAATCTATGTTCTATAGCAAGAATAAAAGCATCAATCATATGATTTGAAAGTTTTGCCACTGTTATTCAGTAAACTAAAAAAAATTTTTTTTTAAACAGGCCAATAGTCCTCAAGACTTAAGGATGTTTTATGAAAAAAACAGAAGCTTAATACCTAGGTATGTGTTTTGATTACACTGACGTTTACTCTTTGTAAATACAATGTTATTTGTTTGATCTCTGTGTTTCATGTTTTTCCATTATTGAATTTTTTTCAATGACCATAATGAGAGTGTTATAATAGGATATTGGAAAATTATTAGTGTATCATAGGTTCCTATGTTGTGCTGTATCATTTCTCTTTCTTTTTTATATTTAAGAGCAAAATCTGTGGAAGTTATTTCTGTTCAGTGAGGGGAAGGAGAGGCAAACAGAATAGATGTGCATAAAGTAGAAAGTCACTTCCCCCTAGGTCTTGCCCTACTATGTAGGGATAATGAGTTTGCTGTGTAGCTTTCAAAATCTTTCTTGTGCAAGTTCTTTTTACCCATTTGAATGCTTATTTATGTATATACTTATATATATATATATATATATGCACATATAAAGTTTAGTACAAATTATATTATACTTGGCAGATTATTCTGTAACTTTTTCTACTCTGCAGTATAACCTGGACATTGTTCAGCAACTGCTGCAGTCTTTTGACTGTCTGCCTAGAATCTCATGGATAAATGGATATATTGTTTAACCAGATGCTTGTTTTTAATTCTTGATTACTACAGACAGGTTTAGTGAGGGGCAGAATAGGAGAGTGTACACACATTTGTGCATTTCTTTAGGATGGACTCCTAGACATAGATTTGTTGGACAACTCAAATTGGTTGTCCCTGTTCATACAGAGGAGAGTGCTCTATCCCCCGAATTTTTACCAAGGCGGGGTGTTATCAGACTTGATGCCTTACAAATGGGGGAGGAGAAATTAGCCATTATTGAATTTGCATTATTCTCTTTACTAGGGAGGCTGGCTCTTTTTTATTTGTTTAATTTCTTTTTGTAGTTTTTATTATGCAAATTGTATATCCTATTACTCATCTTTCTGTTGTCTTGTTTGTCTTTGTCTTACTGGATTTCAGGAGCTGTGTTATTTCTCTTGTGTATTTACTTAAGCTCTGCCCTTTCCCTGAAAGAACTGGCAGTGACTCTTTTCCTAACGGAGAACTCTGTAGCAACTATTAGTGCCAGGTTGAAGTTTTGTTAAAACTCAAGATTGACTTTGCCTGTGAAGTGCATTATTCATGTAGATAGTCCAATGTACCACAGTAGTAAGCATAAGAGAGGAATCTTCCCAAACTGGTGGTGTCTCTCAAAGGCAATTACTTAGTGTATTTTTTTTTTTTTTTCCTTTAAGGAATGAGGCTTTACTAGGTCCTCCTGGTGTGAAATGTAGTGTTTGTGAAACTGCACATCTATTTTGTTTACCATACTTAAGTCAAAAGTCAGTTAGTAGAAACTCACCACTTAGGTTGTCTTTCCCCTTTCCCTCAGCATCCCCAGAGAAACATCACCTAATCTGGCTAATCTCCTTTTGGGTTTGCTTCAGAGAAACCAAAAAGATAGAATGGACTTTGGTGAGTAATATTTTCAAATTTCACATGCTTTCTCATTCTATTTCTTTAAAAAGATACTACTGAGTTTTCGGAAGAAAATTAAAGTCAACTGTACTTTCCTTTCTATCTCTCTGTCTTTTTTCTTTCACTTTATAAATATTTATTGAGTGCCTGCTATGTTCTAGGTATGGGGGATAGAGTAGTAAACAAAATCCCTGTTCTCATGATGCATAAATTCCAGTGAGAGATACACAAACACATGATAAGCTCTGCATACATGCTATATTAGAAAGTGGTAAGTACTGTGGGAAAAATAAGGAAGAGAAATGAGGGAGTGGGAATTAAACTTTTAAACAAGGTAGTCAGTGAAGGCCTTTCTGAGGAAGTGACATTTGAACAAAGGCTGACAGATCCTCTGTGGCTATCTCTAGGAGGAGCTTTCCAGACAGAGGGAAGAACCTGTACAAAAACCGTGAGCTGGGAGCATGTCATGTTAGCAGTTAGCCTTGGGCTTTTGCTTCAAGTGTGATGGGAACCATTGAAAAGTTTTGAGCAGAGGAATTATATGAGCTGAGTAATGTTTTGAAAAGGATTAGCATCCTGGCTGGTGTGGCTCAGTGGATTGGCAGTGGCCTGCAAATCCAAGGGTCGCTGGTTAAATTCCCAGTCAGGGCGCATAACCAGGTCTCCAGCCAGGTTCCCAGCTGGAGGCAGGTGAAATGCAATCATACATTGATGTTTCTCACCTTTCTTCCTCCCTCCCTGCCCTTATCTCTAAAAATAAGGAATAAAATCTTAAAAAAAAAAAAGAAAGAAAGAAAGGGAAAGAAAGAGGAAGGAAGGAAGGAAAGAGAAGAGAAGAAAAGAAAAAAGGAAGAAAAGGAATAGTCAGATGGCTTGGTGAGAATAGACCTTGGTGAGAGGCAGTGAGTGAGGAAAGAGGCTGGGGAACTAATCAGGAGACTGGAACAGCTACCTTGGGAGAGAGAAAATAGCTTAGGCTGGGGTAACAGCAATGCAGGTGGTTAAGAAATTATTTAATTCTGGATCTTTTTGGAGGTAGAGGCCACAGCACTTCTAGATAAATTGGATGTGGATTGTGAGAGAAAGGGAAGATTCAAGGATAACTCCCAGGATTTTTGACCCGAGCAACTGGAAGAATGGAGCTGTCAATTACCAGATGCAGTAGAACAGGTGGTGGGGGCCAGATTAGGCATTTACGTTGGACACGTTGAATTTAAAATGACCATTTGACCTATCAGTACTATGTCAAAGGGCACCTGGATATTAAAGGAGAAGTAGAGGCTGATGAAGTATTTGGGAAAAGATCCAGGTAGAAGGAATAGAGGAAAAACATCTCAGAATCTTGGTAGAAATATCCCTAATCTCAAAGAATGGGGTTTAGGGAGCCAGGGAATGGTACCTCCTTGTGTGGTGACCCTTGTGAACATGTGTTCTTTGTCTAAAAGAATTTTGCATTCTTTTTTTTTTTAGTTTATTTTTAATTTTTTTAATCCTTACCCAAGGATATGTTTATTAATTTAGAGAGAGAAGAAGGTAGGGGTAGGGAGAGATAATGGTTGCCTCCAGCATTCGCCCTGACTGGGAATCAAACTCATAACTTTCTGGTATACAGGATTATGCTCCAGTCAGGTGAGTAAGCTACTCGGCAAGGGCTGAATTTCAGATCCTCAAGGTGGAAGTCCGTATATTTGATTTTGAACCCTCTCTTATAATGTAAGCATTAAAGCTAAAAACTTCCCTCTGAAAAATTTATCATAATCTGTCTTCATATGCTATTTCACCACTTCATATGTGATCAAAGAACTTTGCATGCTTAATATTGTAGGGATTATCTAGTATTTGAACTTTCTGAAACTGTTTGCGTCTCAGCTCATCTTTGGGGGATAGGGGACAGGTTGTTCATTTGTTATGTCTTATCAATCTTATTCTAAAAATAGGAATTCAGAATGACAGACCAGAAAAACCATGTAACATATTTAATGAAAATACCTGTCAAATTAAGTCTGATCTTCAAATTTTTAGGAAAAAGTTTGATTTTTTACTGTAGTAATAATTATAATTGTAATTTATTCCATAATTTTGTTCTATTATTGGGTATTATGGAAATCCACGCAAAGTTCTGGATAAGACAGACTGGGGTTTGAATTCTGGTCCCTTGATTCACCAACTTTTTGACACTGGGGAGCCATGGCCTGTGGGTGCCCTGGTTTCCTTCTCTGCAACAGGAGGAGACCTGCATGTGGTCTATGAGAGTTAAACAGTACCTGGTGTGTGGAGCACTTAGTTCGTTGTCCCAGTTCATGTACTCAGCAGACGATGGCCTTAATAGTTTCAGTATAAATGGAATGTGTATTTTCCTAAAAAGTTTTGTAAAACTGGAATTAAACTTTATAGTTCATGTAGTTGGTAAATATCAGGTGGAGAAATTAAAATTAGTGTCTCTATAATGAGAAATATGGGTCATGAATGAAATAACATTCGCGGATAATCGTTTTTTGTTTTATTTTTTAAAAGTTATCTTTTTATTTGTTATTTTTTAGAGAGAAGGGCAGGGAGGGAGGAAGAAAAGGAGAGAAACATCAATGTATGGTTGCCTTTCACCTGCCTCCAGCTGGAGACCTGGCTGGAGGCCTGGCTTGCAACCTGGTTATGTGCCCTGGCTGGGAATCAAACCAGTGACCTTTGGGGTCACAGGCCAGTGCCTATCCACTGAGCCATACCAGCCAGGGCAATAGTTTTAAAATTATACATTTATTTATTATCCCAGGCCATAGCAATTGACTTGGAAGGTGATTTTAGAATCTTTGCATTCAGTCTATCTAGTTTCTCGACTTACATCTTTTCTTTTTCATTCCTTTGTAAAGGTCAGCATAAAAATCTAACATATCATGCCCTGGCTGGTGGCATAGTGGATAAGGCAGTGGCCTGCAAACCTAAAGGTCGCTGGTTCAAATCCCCAGCCAGGGCACATAACCAGGTTGCAAGCCAGGCCTCCAGCCAGGTCCCCAGCTAGAGGTAGGTGAAAGGCAACCATACACTGATGTCTTTCTCTCTCTGTGCCTCTCTCCCTACCTCTCTTTCTAAAAAAATAATAAATAAAATCTTTAAAAATCTTAGATATCAAACTAGAATTTATGCATATTATATAAACTTTTGTTCTAAAAAGATCTAAGGTAGAAAACTCATGCTTCTCTTAAAAATTTTCCTCATTCCCATTTGTTAGCAAGTGTTGTGTGATTGATATATACTTTGAGGAGCTTTGGGTATTTCAGTGAAACTTATGGGATCATTCGGAGTGGAAAATAATTTAGTCCAAACCTGAGTTAAGCTTATTTCTGATTTTGTGCATGTTACCTGTAGAACTTTATGTTGGTTTCATGCTATTTTCCTTACCTACTCTGTGATATTTAATATTATACAAGTCAGAGACTTAATGATAAGTGGGGTTACCTGTGTGGGTGTTTAAAGAAATAATGAAATAATTTACACATACAGGAAAATAAAGAGACTAAAATAATGGACTATCATGTAATATTCATCTGTAGTACTTTTCTTTATCTAATTATCAGCTTATTGTATAGCTTTTATTCTTGGTGGATAGTAAAGAAATGGAATTAATAGTTTATAATATTTTATTTTATATTTATTGAATTTGAGAAAGGGGAGACAGAGAGAGAGAGAGAGAGAAACATTAATTTGTTGTTCTACTTATTAATGCATTCATTGGTTGATTCTTGTATGTGCCTTGAATGGGGATTGAACCTGCAACCTTGGTATATCAAGATAAAGCTCCAACCAACTGAACTACCTAGCCAGAGCTAGAATAGTTTTTTCTTTTAAATAGTTTTTTGAAACCACCTGCAGTAATACTTCTCCTAGAGTAGAAGGTTAGAATTTATTTTATAAATCAGTTACCTAGATTTCCTCTTAGGACAGGGGACAGCCATAGCTCACACGCATGCCTAGGAAGGGCATGGCCACAGTGCAGCCCTTGCAGGCTGCCTGAGCAAGGACATGTACACCAGAACGCATCTGCCTTGGGCCTCTGGGTGTGTTGTGCTATAATCATGTTTTGAAAGCTCACAATTATTATTTAAATTTTTTAATTGATTAAGAATTACTTATAATTTACTAATTTTTAAAAGATTTTATTTATTTATTTTTAGAGAGGGGAAGGGAGGGAGAAAGAGAGGGAGAGAAACATCTACTAGTTGCTTCTCACACACCTCCAACTGAGGACCTGATCCACAACCCAGGCTTGTGCCCTGACTGGGAATCAAACTGGCAACTCTTTGGTTTGCAGGCAGGCACTCAATCCACTGAGAATGACAATTTTTTTATTTATAAAAATAATATGCTTTTACATTTAAAGGAAATGGAGCAACCTAAGTTAATAATTAATTATGACCTAACAAAATTAACCTATTTGCTAGTCAACAATGGTATAAAGGTTGCATTCTCATTTTGTATTACAGAAACATTTTTTAGCCATCCTTTTCTTGAGCAAGTTCCAGTAAAAAAATGTGAGTACCTACTTTTTGTATTTTTAACAGAGTGAATGCAAGCTTAAGGAAAAATTAGCATTTAGTATTTATAAAATTATTTATTGTGCTTTTCAAGGTTTTATTGACCTTTAAAAAAATACCTGTAGTTAATTGTGTTTACTTAATAATAGTTATGTATTTCCTTCCAAATCCGAGTTGAAACGGTTTTTAGTAATTGCTATGTTTAATAAGTAGGTAAATGTGAATTTTGGGGCAACTGACAGGCTTGGAGTCCTGATAGGCATTTCTTTTAGACAAGTCATGCAATGGAACTCCAAAGGGGTGTTTTCCTTCACCTATGTTCTTCTCACAGCCTGCCCACTATCAGTGCCCGTGTGCACCAGCCTCGTCTCCGGAAGCGCCTACGGCAGCTCTCCCTCCTGCCGCTTTGCCTCTCCACCAGTAAGTTCTGGTCTTTTTCAAAGTAATATGAGAGTTCCTGCTGTTGTGTCTACTCATAAATGGAGCCTGTAAATGCATTGTGGGTGTCCTTTTTAGACGTAGTGTTTACTAGTGCAGTGGAGCCTTAGGTCAAATGGACCTGGATTTTAACCTCTGCACTTACTTAGCTGTTCGCAAGAAATTTTACCTTTTGGGGCTGTTTTCCTCTGAACAATGAGTACACTATTCTCACCTTGTCATGCCTTAAATGATACTTACAAACAAAGAATAGCTGTTAAACAAATGTGGATAGGTAATTAATACATGTTTATTTTACATGAATGTCATAAATAGTTTAGATTTTTATTATGCAGAGAATTTCTAATGGTGGAAGCATGATGGTTGAATCAGATTTCACTGACTTAGATTCCCCTAATTGTTATTGCTGCCCTGAAAGGTGGTTCCACTCCAATCTCTTTGTTCTGGGAAGTTCCTAAGCCATTTCCTCCATGACTGTCTTCCCTCCAGTCCAAGTGCTTCTTCCTGATCCTGAGAACTTCTGGTCACCTCTGGTGACTTCTTCCTCCTCTCTGCCCCAGGGTCTTGCTTGACCCTATTCTGTGCTTTTCTAGACTGACCCTCCCTCAGGCCTCTTGTTGTAGCCTGGGAGCAGTACAACCTTGAGGCTTTCCCACAGGGCCGAAGGTCCAAGGACTCTTCTGTCAGCTCCTGTATTTTTCAGGTTAGCCTGGCAACAGGAATTTCTTCACCTGCTGGCAGAAGGGTGGGGGAGCCATAAAAGGAAGTGATTGTAGAATTGGCCGGTTGAGCCCATTTATTGGTTTCAAAGTATGGGTCTCCAGGGCCTCCATAGCCCTTGCCATTTTAATTAGGACAAGTGATTTCATCTCTGAACCTGTTTCTCATATGTAAAGTGAGTATAATTTACCACTTCAGGGGGTTTTAAAAGGGTAAGTGAGCAAAAGCACTTACTACAGTGCTTGACACGCAGTAAATACTTAGGAAGTGGCAACTACCATTACTATTTTCCAGGGAAGATAATCAGCCTGTTGAAAACAGGGGAATCTTAAAACTGGCAGAACCCCCCACAAAACAAAACAAAACAAAACAAAACAAAACAAAACTTTTTGCAGTCTGCTGGCTCAATCCAAATGGAAAAATCAGGTGCACTAATAAGACTTATGTTATAAGTTTAAAGAACTAAAAACACTAGATTTTGAGTGATTGAGATAAACCTAGAGGTGTGTTGACATGGAAAGACTAGAGACTTTATTTGGAGCTGCACACAACTGGCTCCCATGCTTGGCTCACTCTGTAATTTCAGGCAAGAGCTGAGCCATAACTTCTTTATCTGTAAATTAGCCCTCAGAACCTTTGCTTAAAGGGTAGTGTGGTCATATGTGCACGGTGCCTAGCCATAGTGAGTACTTGATAAACTGTAGCTATTGTTAGCAAGTATCTTGCATATTTGATATAATGTGATATGTAATATGGAATGCAAATCTTATGCAACAAAAAGGAAGACGAAGAAGAGAGAAGGAATAAAGGAGTCACGGGATGGTTAAATAACCAGGGCATGACAAAAAGAGGGGCCATTGGGAGGGACACCAAGTTGGAAATTGCTCTGACTGGGGAGATCATGTTGGCATTTCTTGCTGGCTGGGTAACACTGAGGAGGAGAGCAGAGCAGGAACCAGGCCTTGGGCTACTGGGGAAGAGTAGGATGGAATGCTTGACTGGGGGAGCAAGAAAGTGGATGTAGGAGGGAGGGAGGAGGCAGATTTAGATGCTAAAAATGTTAGTGGGAAGCCATTTTTAGAATGCCTTTACTTTAAAGCTCACACTTAAAGTGAAGATAGAAAGGAAAGCTGGGGAATAAAAGGAAACCAGTTAGTGAGATTAGAAAATGGGAGTTTGATAGACTTTAATAGAAATTGCCAAAAGTAAGATTTCATACCTGTATCTCTTCCTTCCTAGGGCTGGAATAGACTCACTAAGGGTTAATATACACAATTATGCATATTTAACATTCTTTATTTTTTAAACTCTCACACAAATATCCAGGTGCTACTTTTTGCAGAGAAATCTTTGAAAGGAAAAATAATAATAGTAATAAACCAAAAAAAGGAGAAAAAACCCATAAATCCAAATCACTCTTTTAGTTATGGCTGTAGGTTAAATGCTATTTAGATGATATCTCTTCAATATCTATTTATTGGTTTCATATCATTTATTAAATGTCTGCTTTGTATGAGGTTCTGGTTGATACCAATTAATGATATATGAGGCCCCTTATATTAAGGAGTTAGAAAATAATTGGGTGGAGAAGAGGCAGGAAAAAGAATCACTATATAGGAAACCTATATGTGTATCTTCATTGACTGTGGGAATGTGGATGAGAGGCATGAAATCAGATCAGGAACTAAGGAAGGCTGATCAGAGAGGGCATAGAGCTGAGGAAGATGGAGCTTGAAGAAGGAGTTCACCAGGTGAAGTAGTAAAAGAATAGCATTACAACCCTGTCTGTGTGGCTCAGTGGAATGAATGCCTGCCTATGAACCAAAAGGTTACCTGTTTGATTCCAGTCAGGGCACATGCCTGGGTTGTAGCATGTATATCTATTGCACATCAATGCTTCTCTCCCTCTTTGTTCCTCCCTTCCTGTCTTTCTAAAAGTAAATAGATAAAAAATTTTTTAAGAATAAAATATTTCGACAGAGGAGAGTAAAAAAGGGGATGGATGTAATGCAACAACAACAAAATTAAATTTAAAAAAAGAATAAAATATTTCATTAAAAAAAAAGAAAAGGCTCTGGCTAATGGCATAGCGGATAAGGCACCGGCCTGCAAACCCAAAGGTCTCTGGTTTGATTCCCAGCCAGGGCACATAAGCAGGTTGCAAGCCAGGCCCCCAGCCAGGTCTCCAGCTGCAGGCAGGTGAAAGGCAACCATACATTGATGTCTCTCTCCCTCCCTGCCTCTCTCCCTTCCCCTGTCTCTAAACATAATAAAATCTTAAAAAATAAAAATAAAAAAAGAATAGTATTGTAGACAGAGGAATCTTCATTCATGAAGACATGGTAGCATGACCTACTCACTGAAGGAACACTGCAGCCCACCATGCTACCTACATTTAAATATGAAAAATTGGGACAACTATAATTGAACAACAATAAAATAATATATTAAAATTTTTAATTTGTTAAAATTCAATTTCTTAGTCACACTAGCCACATTTCAAGTGCTCAGTAGTCATATTTAGCTAGTGGCTAACCTACTGGACAGCTTAGTTACCAAGTTCTTCCATCATTGTAGGAGGTCCTGTTGGACAAGGCTTCTGAGCAGTTCATTCTGGTGGGTGTAAAGAGCATGGTGAGGGGAAAATAAACTTACATCCCTAGTTGTTGTGGCTTAGTGAATTGAGTGCCAGCCGGTACATGCCTGGATTTCAGCCAGGTCCTCAATTAGGGGCGTGTGAGAGGCAAATGACTTATGTTTCTCTCCCTTTATTTTTTCCTCCTTTCCCCTTTCTAAAACAATAAATAAAAATCATTTTTAAAAAAGAAAATAAAATTATGAAAGGAGGGAAAAGCTGAATTTTCAGAGAATTTGGGTATTGAGCAAAGGAGTTTAAATTTTATCCTAAAAGCTGTATTATTTTAATGACTTTTAAATAGAGGCCTGATATGATCCACTGTGTGTTTTAGATAGCTTCTTCTAAAAGCAGGGTGGAGAACTAGACTGGAGACAAGTAGAGACCTTTCCTAGAGGAAAGAGAACAACCCCAGGCTGTTGCAGCTGTGTTTGTGTGTATGTGTGTGTGTGTGTGTGATAAGAATAAAGACCTGACCTAAGGCAGCAGTAGGAAGCAGGTAAGAGAAAGGTAAAGAGTTTGCAGAGCTTGGAGATTGCTTGAATTTGGGACTAAAGGAAAAAGAAGACCTTACAGG
Source organism: Noctilio leporinus (assembly GCA_004026585.1). Taxonomy (NCBI): domain Eukaryota; kingdom Metazoa; phylum Chordata; class Mammalia; order Chiroptera; family Noctilionidae; genus Noctilio; species Noctilio leporinus. Next base: position 26,340 of record PVIW01007021.1, on the reverse strand, counting down.
CAATGGTTGGATAGGTGATGGTGAAGGCACTAGCAAGGGAGCATGGCGAGGGAGGCCTTGAAGTATAGAGGGGATGAATTAGAATGGTACAGGCAAGGAACAGGGACTAGAGCTCTTTGGAGAGCATCTGGGCTGCAGAGGCATCATTATGTGTAAGTGGTAGTTGAAGATAGGAGGAGAGTGGTTACTGGGGTAAAACAAAAAACATGAAGTAGAGGGCCAAGGTGACATCTTGGGGGAATTCCGTACTCTTGTCCTCTCCTTTAAGGGTCAAATGAGAGACAGATACCCACAAGAAAGGAGGAAGAGCAAGAGAGCAGAGTCACTGAATGGAAGGAGTAGAGGGGCAAGAAACGAATGGTTCATGGTTCAGTTAAAGCAGAGAATTCAAGGAACTTAAGAAATAGAGGAAGCATCCACAGGATTAGCAATGGGAGTTACTGATAATCTTAATAAAGACAATTTTATTGGAGTATTGAAGGCAGAAAGCAGATTATGGTTGGCTAAGGGATACACGGCAAGTGAGGAAGTTGAGTCAGTGAAGACTGATAATTTCAGTAAACATTGTTAAAAGAAGGTGGTAATGGAGAGGATTTCAGAGATTTGAGATGTGAGAAAATAAAGCATGTTTATGTACAGAGGGGAAAAGCCAGAAAAGGAAGGGGTAAAAGTGTCAGCAGTAAAGAAGTTGACCTAAGTCCTTGAAGAGGTAGGGGGAGTGGAGTTAGACACAGGTGGAGAGATTAATTTTGGATGAAGGAAAAGCCTCTCTTTCACCGAGATGAGAGTGGACACACATGATTTTGTAAATAGAAGAGGAAGAAATTTAGAAGAGTTTCTGCCTAAACCACCAAAAATAAAATATGCCCATTGTAAACATACTTAAAATCATATCTCAACTCAGCTATTTTTCAGTTGTATGAACTTGGATAAATCTTGATCTTCCAAGTTGTGTTTATTTAAAAGTAAAATGGATTTCATAATGGCACTGAAGTAGGTAATACGGGGAGAACTCTTAACAGTGCCTAGTCCATGGTTGATGTTCAATGAAGTTTGTCCTTCCATCTTCCCATCCTTGAGACATAAGTTCTCTTTAAAAGGAGTAAGGTTTTACGTCATGCGTATTTCTCCCTCTCACTGTCTTTCACACAGACACACACACACAGTGATAAAGAGATTTGAGACTGATTTCATTGCACGGTGACATTCAGAGAAGCACCAGGAATTAATTGAGTGTTTAAGACTTTTGTTTAAAGAGTATTATGTAGCATTTTTGCTTTTCTTCTTCTTCTTCTTTTTTTTTTAGGTTTGGTCATTCTTTTTTCTTTTCTTTTCTTTTCTTTTTTTTTTTAATTTTATTGTTGTTGTATTACATCCATCCCTTTTTTGCTCCCCTTGCTTTTCTTAAATAGCAACAAAGGTTAAACTTAGTGGGGATTTAGCACAATACATAGTAAGGTATAAAATTCATTGTTTTAGAAAACCATTGTCTAATCATATAAACACATTCAGTTAAAATTGTCACTAGAGTCCTTGAGCTAAGCAAGTTCCAAGATAAATAGCTACTTATGCCTAAGTATTTGTTTACATATATTTACATATTTTTCTTCCCTTTCTGTCCTATCCCCCACAGACTAACTCCTCCCCCTAACAAAACAAATACACCTACACCTTTAAGGTTTTCCAAATCTTTCTTCTTGTAAGTATAAGTAAATCTTTAGGCTTAAATGCTGTTATCCTTATTATTTAGTTTTTTACATAATATAGTCTCTTGCTTTCCTGATTTCTTTGTTGGAGATTTAAAACTTTGTGTGCTTTCAAGATGCCATTCAAGTCCCTGGACATTTTGTTTAGTCATTAAGGGAATAGCTATTGAATTGTCTGCCATGAGCGGAAACTGGGGATGTTGAGATGTGGTACAAACTCACATCACAAATTTTAGGAGAGGCCTATAGGTACTGTACATGTGATAAGTGGCATGATATATTTTAAGTGTCACTTTTGGAAAACATTTAAGAAATATTTATGCAAAGAGATTTGAAACTGCTTTTCTAAGGGAAAGATTTCCAAAGATATTTTTTGACATTTTAGATGGAATTGAACTTTATGTCCACTTTTATGAACAACAAACAAACAAACAAACAAAAACCTCTTTAGTCTAATGGCTATTCTGACTTGTATTTTATTCTTAGGCCAGTTTTAATTTTATGTTGTTAATTTTAGTCCCTTGCAGATATGCAGCATATTCAGGAAGAAAACTTATCCTCCCCACCATTGGGTCCTCCCAACTACCTACAAGTGTCCAAAGATTCTGCCAGTACTAGTAGCAAGAACTCCTCTTGTGACACGGATGACTTTGTTTTGGTTCCACACAACATCTCGTCAGACCACTCATGTGAGAATCTTTTTCTACTTATACACATTCTGTTTCTTAATTTACTAGAGTAGCAATTTTTTTGACCTTTATATCATGCTCTCTTGTGTAGGGCATTTTCAAACGGGCATTCTATTTAGTTGTTTGAGTTGCCAGTATTATATATCTACCTTTCTAAGTCTGCTCCGTCATCTTCCATGAAACAGTAACTTTGGATTCTAAAGGTAGATGAAAAGTTTATAGGAAATTATCTCAAACTCTGTGTATATCTAAAGAAATAGAGAAGCCAGCAGAATAAGAGAAATTAAATTTAAGGAAAGGAATTAAAGAAAGACCTCTTTTGGAAAAAAAAAAACCCAAGAGTCAGAGGAATCTTAAAACAGTTTGGATGTTCTTCAGAAAATAATGGCATAAGTTCGGGAATGAACTTCAAAATAGGAAGCATTTTTGCAAAGGGAGATGAATCTGTTACAGAACCCCATCAGTGCTGTTCTGAAACAGCCGCGGGGTTTGAGGGGTTTGACTGCCTGCTGCTAAGAAGTGTGACTCCCAGTGCAAGAGTTTTGGTGAAAAAGGAAAGAGGTTGTTTATTTAAAGGTTACACAGATTTAGAATAATGGGGGATTTCTGCTGTTAAGTCCCACTCCCTTTAAAACCTCTCAAAAACACATAGTCCTGCATGCCTCCCTTTGCCAAATCAGGTCAGTTTCAGAATACTCCACGCAGAGGTACCATTTTTTCAGAAAAATCAGAAGTCTGCAGATCAGCACTCCCAGTCATAGTTCAGCTCTAAGCATCCCTCACAAATCCAGGTGGCCAGGCAGATCCCTGAAGCAACGTTGGTTCTACCGCTGTCTTCTTCAGGCCAACTTCCAGGTCAACCCAATATCAGACTCACTGACTTTCAGACCTCCCTGCGGATCCCCTCTCTCCCTGCAGACCTTGTGGCTGGTGGGCCCTCTCTCTTTCTCTCTCTCCGCTTTTCCCCCTCCATCGTTCTCCCTATCTTTGTCTGACCTTTGCCTGCCCTAATTTAAATGCTGGGCTTAGAACTTCCTGCATAACCTTCTATTCAGCCCTTCTATGGTGTGTTAGTGTATGCCATTTTTGTCAGCTCCTGGTGTCTTTTACCCTTTGGCTCCCATCTTTAGTCAAGGCAGAAGTTCCCAGTGACACAGGGCCATCCAGAGAGGACACCTGCCCACACTCCCTGACCCCCACCCCACTATATCACAAGTTGCTTAATGTTCCCAGTCACGGTTTGCCCTGGGAAGAAGCCCTGGGAAGAAGCCGGCTTCCTTTCTGGAAGGCATGGCTATTAACTGGCCATTATTATACAATGTATCTTAAACCTGTATCATCCACCCTGTCTCCCCTTCCTCCAGCCTTGCCTGAAGACGGAATTGTGGGAGTTGTTCCTCTTATTTTCAGGAGACTCATGCTCCACACCTCATTACAAATACAAGTTGACTAAATGGTATATGGCTATTTATATTGTCTGCTTCATGTGTGAATTTTGGCAAATTGTGTTTCACAGGACTGGTCCATTTTGTCTAGTTTATCAAATTTGTGGGTATAGAATTGTTCATAGTAATTCTTTATTATCTCTTTTTCCCCTCCCCTCTATAATCTATCTTCAATTTCTGTGGGATCTGTAGTCATGTCCCTCTTTCATTTCTAAGACTACAATTTATGTTCTTTCTCTTTCTTAGCTTGGCTAGAAGTCTATGAATTTTCTCAATCTTTCCAAAGAACCAGCTTTTGCTTTTGTTGATTTTATTAATTTCCTATTTTTGTTTTCATTGATTTCTGCTCTAATTAGTATTATTTCTTTTATTCCACTTAGAATTTAATTTGCTCTTCTTTTTCTAGTTTTGTAAGGTGGAAACTTAGAATATTGAGTTTAGATCTTTTTTCTTTTCTGATATGTGCATTCAATGCTATAAATTTTTTTAAGCACTGCTTTAACTACTTCCCAAAATTTTTGATAAGTTGTGTTTTCATTTTCATTTACTTCAAAATATTTTTACATCTCTTTTGAAGTTTGTTCTTTGACCCATGAGGTATTTAGAAATGTGATGTTTACTCCCCACATATTTTGGGATTTTACAGTTATCTTTCTATTATTGATTTCTAGTTTCATTCCGTGGTTTTCTGAGAGCAGACATTGTGTGATTTTTATTCTTTTAAATTTGTTAAGGAGACAGTTAAAAAAAAAAAAAAAAGAGTAAATAAATAAATAAATAAATAAATTTGTTAAGGTATGTTTTATGGTCCGGTCTGTAGTTTGTCTTGGTCAGTGTTTCATGTGAGTTTGAGAAGAATGTACATTCTGTTGTTGTTGGATGAAGTAGTCTATGAATGTCAGTTATGCTGAGGTGATTGATGGTGTTACTGAGTTCAACTGTGTCTTGACTGATTTTCTGTCCACTGGATCCATTAATTTCCAAGGGAGGATTGTTGAAGTCTCCAACTACAGTAGTGTATTCATCTGTTTCTCCTTGCATCTATCAGTTTTTGCCTTACATGGTTTGACTCTGTTTTCTTAAGAATACATGTTAAGCATTGTTATGTCTCCTTGGAGAATTTATATTTATGTAAATATGATTTTATCATTATATAATTCCCTTCTTTATCTTTGATAAGTTTTACTTTAAAGTATGCTCTGCCTGAAATTAATGTAGCACGACTTTCTTTTGATTAGTGTTAGCATGGTTTATTTTTTCCATCCATTGTTTTATTTACTTATTTTTTAATCCTCACCTGGGGATATGTTAATTGATTTTAGAAAGAGGAAAGGAGAGGAAGAGGGATAGAGAAACACTGAATGATTGCCCTCCAAATGTGCTCTGACCAGGGATCAAAACTGTGACCCTTTGGTGTATGCAAACCACCTGGCCGGGGCCTCCATTTATTTACTTTTAATCTATATGTGTCTTTATATTTTAATGCTGGTTTCTTGTAGACAGTGTATATTTGGGTGGTATATTTTGATACACTTTGAAATCTCAGTTGGTACATTATATCATTGATGTTAAAAGTGATTATTAGGCCCTGGCTGGTAGCACAGTGGATAAGGTGCTGGCCTGCGAACCCAAAGGTCGCTGGTACAATTTCCAGCCAGGACACATAACCAGGTTGTAAACCAGGTCTCCAGCCAGGTTTGTAGCTGGAGGCAGGTGAAAGGCAACCATACATTGATGTCTCTCTCCCTCTCTGCCTCTGTCCCATCCCTTCTCTCTAAAAATAATAAATAAAATATCTTTTTTTAAAAAAAGTGATTATTGATGGAGTTAGAGTAATATCTATCATATTTGTTACTTTTAAAAATTTGTTCTTGTGATTTCTATTGTTGTCTTCCACTCTTTTTTTTTTTTAAGATTTTATTTCTTTATTCTTAGAAGGAAAGGGAGAGACACCCTGGTCGCCTCTCGCATGCCCCAAACTAGGGACCCTGGCTTCCAACCCAGGCATGTGCCCTGACTAGGAATCAAAAAGGCTACCTTTGGGTTTACAGGCCAAGGAGCCACATCAGGCAGGGCTCTTTTGTTGTTTTAATTGAGTGTTTATTATGATTTTATTCTCTTTCTGTTCTTAACATGTCAATTATACTTTAAAAAAAATTGTTAGTGGCTGCCCCAGGGTTTGAAATATACATAATAATAATCCAAGTCCACTTTCTTTCTTTCTTTATTCCCCTGCCCCAAGTCCACTTCCAAATAACGCTATACCACTTCAAAGGTAGTGGGAGTTCATTTTGAAACCGGAAAAGCCATTGTTCATGCTGCCTGTCATCTACCAGATCCAATAAGCAGAGACAGAGATTGAATCTTTATGGGAGCTTTATTCAGATGGTCGGTGATCTGAGAAGACAGCGGGTTTGTACCCTAACAGACTGTCTTACATTCCATTATAAACGGGCCCTTTTTATAAGAGAAGAAAGATATATAGGTAAGGGGTTTGAAATTCAGGGAAAAAGTTAATGACATAAAAACTGCAGCATTCTTTGATCTGTGTCCTGGGTGGTGGTCATCTCACCCTGGAGTATAATGGCTCAGATACCATCTTGATTGCTTGCAGTCCTCCTGAGGCACAAAGGTGGAACTGCTTATGGTCTCCTGTAGTCAAGGTAGATCATCCCTCCAGTTTCTGAAACACATATAGCTTTTTATACACATTGATTACTGAGGATATCAGCTGTTGCCTAAAACTAAAATTCTCCAATATTTGAGTCCCCTATCAATCTTATAACAAAATAATCCTGATTCCTTTCTCCTGTCCCTTATTATCATTGTGATCATTCATTTCACTTGTATAAGCATTCATAAGCCTATAGATATATATACACATAAGGTGCATACAAGGATATGTAACTGAATACATTACATTATTGCTGTTATTATTTTGAACAAACTGTTACCTGTTAGATCATATAAAAATAAGAAAAATGAAAGTTTTTATTTTATCTTCACTTATTCCTTTTTTGGTATTCTTCCTTTCTTTTTTGTAGATCCAATTTCCTGGCTTGATATTTTCCTTCCCTCTAAAGAACTTTTAACATATTTTGCAAGGCAGATCATTTCCTCAATTTTTATTTGAGAAAGGTTTTATTTTTCCCCTTCACTTTTAAAGAATAGTTTGGCAGGGCATTAAAATTTAAGTTGGTGCTTTACTCCTCTCAGTCCTTTAAATACTTCTCTACTTCTTGTTTAAATCAATATAACTAGTCAAACCTGAGGAGAATTTTTGTGAGTTTATTTGAGACAAACTGACAACAATTGCAAGGAAGGAAAATCTCAAGGATCGAGAAAATGCCCTGGAAAAGATAGTTTTGTACCTTATTTTACATCACAATCAAAAGAGGAGACAAAAAGGGGCTGCATGAAATTAATTAGTGATAGATTAGGGAGGCAAGAGAAAACAAAGCATAGGAACTTTTGGGACTAGATGAAAAGTAAAATGACAGAAACATAGTTCTTTGACATAGGTGGCTACAGGATAGTGAACAATCAATAAAAGCAATGAAGGGATTTGTGGTCTCTGCTCTGGTTTGGGGAAAAAAGGGAAGTTATCTGACATTCCAATGGTCTATTATCATAGATGCAAAAAGACAATAAATAGGCTCAGCCTAGGGCAATGATTGCCTGCCACTATCTGCTTTTAGTAAGTTTTCATTCCAGACCATCTTTTGTAGTCATGTTACAGGTTTCTGAGTTTGTAAAGCCACCATGCAGGCCTCCCCTGAGCTTGTCAGGTTTCCTATGTGGACTCTTTTCATCCACACTAAGGAGAGGTAGATGAAATTTTTATCTTTGTTCTTTTATAGGTACAGTGTTCTTTTCTGCTGGCACCTTGTAGGATTACTTTATTTTTGATTCACTGTAATTTGAAAATGATAGGCCTAGCGGTATAGTCATGTGCTACTACGTTTTTAGGTTGACAGACCGCGTATACTGTACAAAGGTGGGCCTGTATGATTTTAATGTGTCTTTTTTTTTTTTTTTTTTTTTAAGATTTTATTCATTATTTTTAGAGAGAAGGACAGGGAAGGAGGAAGAAAGGGAGAGAAACATCAATGTATGGTTGCCTTTCACCTGCCTCTATCTACAGACCTGGCTAGAGACCTGGCTTGCAACCTGGTTATGTGCTCTGGCTGGGAATTGAACCAGCGACCTTTTGGTTCGCAGGCAGGTACCTTATCTACTGTGCCACCAGCCAGGGCTGCGCCTGTATGATTTTAATGGATCTGAAAATCTGTGATGTCTTAGCCTTAAAAACATCTTAGAGCAATGCACTAAACAAACACTTTCCATTGTGTTATAATTACCTACATTATTCAGTATAGCAATATGCTGTACAGATTTATACCTAGGAGCTGTAGGGAAATAGAACTTGTTACCCTCAAATATGTCTCTTTGAAATAAGGATTATTTTAGGCTAGTTCATTTTAAGAAATAGCAGACATAGGAACAGCTCTGAAAACCAATAGAAGTTACCCTTTATACAAGATATTTACCTGTGTAAAGGGAATACCTATTGTAAGGATATTGGGAAACTCATATTAATGCAGAAGAAAAAGGACTTAAATGTGCACAACAACCTTTCCTTTTTTTAACTTTCCCAGATAACCTTCATAACTGACTCCCCCACCCTACCCCCAATTTTCTTTTGCCTAGAGCTAAAGATGGTATTTAAGGTGATGGCTTCAGCCATTTGCTGTGTTACTCAGTTTTACTGGGTCTCTCCCATGTATACAACAGGTATACATGTTATTAAACTTATTTTTCTCCTGTTATAGGGATGACTCAGCCAACAACCCAGAGGGCTAGAGGGAAAATTATTTTTTTGTCTTCCATGGCTCAATAAGATATTCTAGCCCTGGCTGGTGGCACAGTGGATAAGGCATCAGCCTGCAAACCCAAAAGTCGCTGGTTCGATTCCCCAGCCAGGGCACATAACCAGGTTGCAAGCCAGGTCTTCAGCCACATCTGTAGCTGGAGGCAGGTGAAAGGCAACCACACATTGATGTCTCTCTCCCTCTTTGTGCCTCTCTCTTCAACTCTCTCTAAAAATAATGAATAAAATCTTTTTTTTTTTTTAATTGTGAAGAAATACAAAATGCTGAAATGAATGTGACACTTGACTTTGAAAAAACTTGATGTTTGCTCATAGAAGTGGGGATTGAATGGGCTGCAGCCTGTGAATCTTTGATTTAAGCTGGGTACAGTGTTCTGAGTTCACCTGTTGTTACTCATGGACAGAATTATATGTCAGCACATAGTGGTGTTCAAATTATTTCCTAATGTTGCCACAAGAAACATTCAAACCTATAGAAAATTTTTATTAGTTTCTTTGAGCCAAACTGACAATGTTTGCTGGGAAGCAAAATCTCAATGGATTGAGAATGGTAGTACTGCTCCTTATTTTGTAGATTACAATCAAAGGAGGATGCCTAAGAGGGTTACCTGGAATTTATTGGTAATAGATTAGAAAGGCAGGAGAAAGCAAAGGAGGGAGGGAACCTCTGGGACTGGATAAAAACTAAAATGGTGGACACATACTTCTTTTATGTAGGTGGGTACTGGATAGTTAACAATGAACACTTATAGTGCTTAGGGATGGAATGCAGGAGAACCTGATGACAATGAGGCATCCTGTGGTTGTTCCCGTGAGGGGTCTGGAGAAGAGATTATATTGACATTCCAAAGGTATAGTATGGTAAATGCAAAAGATAATAGACAGGCTCAGTTCAGGTAAAGACTGACCTTTGTCAAGGAAGATGCTGGCCTAGGGCATGACTAACTACTGCCCCAACTTGCCTTTAGTTGGTAAGTTTTCATTTCAGACTGTCCAATGTGGTTACTTTAGGTCTCTTGAGTTTGTTAGGCTGCCATGCAGACCTCCCTGAGCTTGTCAGATTGAGTAAGTGGCCCCTTTTTTGTCGACACCAATAATCAGGTAAGAACAATTTATGTTTAAGTAGATGGTATAGCAAAAATGACTATATTTTTCTCTTTCTCCTTTAGATGATATGCTAATAGGAACTGCTGGCAGACGAGCTTCAAATGAGTTTTTGGTGTGTGGAGGGTACGTTTACATATAATTAACTAAAAGATTTTATATGTCTTGGGGATTTTTTTGTGAGTAAAATTAAAGAACTTTTTGTGTTCTTGATTCTAAAATTTATTTTGTTTCTCAATTTAGCATTTAAAATTTATAATTCTGGTAAAAATACATAAAGTCTGCTGTCTTAACCATTTTTAAGTGTACAGTTCAGTAAAGTATATTAAATGTTGTGCAATAGATCTCCAGAACTATTTCATCTTCAAAGCTGAAATGTAGTTTCACTGTATAGCAACACTCACCATTTCCCCCTTCCTAGGCACTGGCAATGACCATTCTGTTTTTCTATGAGTTTGATTACTTTATAGAACTTCATATAAGTAAACTCATACAAACTCATACTTTTTGTGACTGGCTTAGTTCAGTCAGCACAATGTCCTCAAGGTTCATCCAATGTTGCAGCATGTTTCAGAATTTCCTTTTCAAGGCCAAATAGTATTCCATTGTATGGATATACCACATTTTTAATTCATCTGTCAGTAGACACTTGGAGTGCTTGTGACTCTTGGCTATTGTGAGTAATGTTGCTGTGACTGTGAATGTGCAAATATCTATGTCTGAGAGCCTACTTTTAATTCTTTTGGATATGTACTCAAAAGTGGGGTTGGTGGATCATATGAATTCTATTTACAATTTTTTAGGAGCACCATACAATTTTCCATAGTGGATGCACCATTTTACATTCGGACCAACAGTGTACTAAGGTTCTGATTTCTCTACAACTTAGCAAACATTTCTTATTTTCTGTTATTTTTTATAATAATAATTTTTAATAACCATCTTAATGAGTATGAGGTGATACCTCATTGTGCTTGTGATTTGCATTTTTCTAATTACTAATGATTTTGAGTATCTTTTCCTAGACTTCTTGGCCATTTGTATATCATCTTTGGTGAAATTGTCTATTCAAGTCCTTTGCCCATTTTTTAGTCAGATTATTTTCTGTTGTTGGGTTGTAGGAATTCTTTGTATATTTTAGGCATTAACCCTTTATTGGATACTCAGTTTACAAATATTTTCTCCTATTGAATCTTGTCTTTTCATTCTGTTGATGTGTCCTTTGAACAAAGAAATTTTAAAATTTGATGTAATCCCATTTGTCTATTTTTAAATTTGTTTTGTTTTGTTAACTCTGGTTTTGGTATCCATATCCAAGAATCATTGCCTAATTCAGTGATTAGACATGAATATTTTTTCCTTTGTTGTCTTCTAGGAGATAATACTTTTGGGTTTTAATATTTATATTTTTAAGTTATTTATAGTTAATTTTTTAATATGTATATGGTAAGGGTCCAACTTCATTCTTTTCTACATTCCTATCTGCCCTTTCCCTATTGGGTGGAGTTGGCACACATGTTGAAGATGCAGGGGTTTGTTTCTGGGATGTCTATTGGTCTCTCAGTCTCTATGCCAGTACCACACTGTTTTGTTATTGTAGTGTTGTGATATGTTTTGAAGCCAGGACACATGACACCTTTAATTTTGTTTGTCATTTCCAAGATTGCTTTGACTATTCAGGGCCCCCAGATGTCACATGAATTTTAAGATAGATTTTTCTAGCCTAAAAAAAAGCCATTCGCCCTGGTTGGTGGCACAGTGGATAAGGTGCCAGCCTGCAAACCCAAAGGTTGCTGGTTCAATTCCCCATCCAGGGCACATAATCAGGTTGCAAGCCAGGTCTCCAGCCAGGTCCATAGCTGGAGGCCAGTAAAAAGCAACCATACATGGATGTCTCTCTCCCTCTCTGCTTCTCTCCCTTCACCTTTCTCTAAAATAAATTAATAATTAATTAATTAATTAATTAATTTAAAAATAATTAATTTTTTAAAGCACCATTGGGATTGTCATAGGGATTGCTTTTGGGTAGTACTGACATCTTGACAATATTAAGTCTTTCTGTCTATGAACTGGGATGTCTTTCTTTCAGCAGTGTTTTGTAGCTTCCAGAATACTAGCCTTTGACCTTCTTGGTTAGATTTATTTCTGGATATTTTATTCTTTTCAATACTGTTGTAAATGAGATTGTTTTCTTTTTTTTTTTTCTTAATTTAAAAGATTTTTATTATTTTTTGTAGAGAGGGAAGGGGAGAGAAGCAGAGAGGGAGAGAGACATCAATGTATGGTTGGTTGCCTTTCACCTGCCTCCAGCTATGTACACAGCTGGAGACCTGGCTTGCAGCCTGGTTATGTACCCTGGCTGGGGAATCAAACCAGCAGCCTTTGGGTTTGCAGGCTGGTGCCTTATCCACTGTGCTACCAGCCAGGGCCTGAGATTGTTTTCTTAATTTCCTTTCTGTATTATTCATTGTTAGTGTATGGAAAAACAATAACAGTTGATTTTGTATTACAACTTGGCTAAACTTGTGAACCATTAAATGGATATATACAGAATGCACGCAGTAAAGTGGCAAAACTTTAGTAAAATAAACATACCACAAAATTTATATTTTGAAAAAAATTTATTCTTATATGTAAATACATAAACATAGTCATTTTTTTAATTGTTAAAAAAAGTCTCTATTTGCTGCAATAATAGACTCAATTTGACTTCAGAATCTTGAGCACACTTTAGTGAACTTTTCGCTATCCATGGACACCATCATATTTTCAATCTTAGCTTTAAAAGCCTCTTTATTAGCCCTGGCAGGTAGCACAGTGGTTAAGGCACGGGCCTGAGAACCCAAAGGTCGCAGGTTCGATTCCCCAGCCAGGGCACATAACCAGGTTGCAAACCAGGTCTCCAGTCAGGTCTGTGGCTGGAGGCAGGTGAGACACAACCATACATTGATGTCTCTCTCCCTCTCTGCCTTTCTCCCTTCCCCTCTTTCAAAAAAATCGTGAAATAAAATCTTTAAAAATAATAATAAAATCTTAAAAACAAAACAAAACAAAAAAACCCAAAAAAAAGCCTCTTTATTGAAACAAGGTTGTTCATTAACTTCTTTCTCACAAACACTGCATAAGTAATAGTCTAAAGGATCTGCATCTGGTGAACTAGGCGGCCAGATTTCCTTTGACCAGAATTCAGGAACAATGACATTGAGAAATTCTCGCATCTTTTTGGTGTTATGGGCTGGTGCACCACCATGTTGGAAGATAAAATGATGCCCATTTGGGACTTGCTGCATCCATGGTACAACTACTTCTCTCAAAACGTCAAGATAGGCCCTGGCTGGTGGCACAGTGGATAAGGCTCCAGCCTGCAAACCCAAAGGTCACTGGTTCAATTCCCAGCCAGGCCACATAACCAGGTTGCAAGCCAGGTCTATAGTTGGAGACAGGTGAAAAGCAACCATACATTGGTTTTTCTCTCCCTCTCTGCCCCTCTCACTTCCCCTCTCTCTAAAAATAAAAAATCTTAAAAAAAAAAAAAAAAAAATATTTCTGAAACAATGATGTTAAATCATAACCTTAGACACATACTTTTTCAAAACTAATAAGCATGTGAAATAAGATGCAATGTTATTGCCATATATACATACATATATATATATACACAGGGTGTGTGTATGTATATATATATGTATGTATATATGTACTCAATTAGGGTAGAATCTTGCACACTCTCCCAGACCTTATATCACATGTAATTCCCTGCCTCTGTGCAACCTGTGTGACTTCCTCTCTCCCCCTTTTGCCCACCCCCAACCAGGTGAGTTCTTTCCTGTTTCTCAGGCCATGTGTCTGTCTGTGGGTAATCCAGGAGAGGGAGGGAAAAGGGTGGGGAGAAAGAGAGAGTGAGAGCCAGACCAAGACCCGGCATGCCTGCCGCCCTATTTGAAGCCATGATGGCAGCCTATGGTAGGGTGACTAATTATGGCCACCTGTGAAATCTCAACAGACCTATAAATTCTTTCACTATTCTGTGGTCAAAAACCTCTCCCATCTTCTTGGGGGAAGAAGTTTATCCAGTTATTTGCATAACCAAGACTAGTTGCCAGCCATAGATATGCAAAGTATCTCTCTCAATGTTCCATCCTCCATCCCCAGACTGCAGAGTGGGGGATTTTGTTTTTCTTCCACTCAGTAACAGGGAGTGGGATATCCCTTGTGCATCTAGATAAAATGTAGGCACAGGCATAGGCATTAGTATATTTGAATTTTTTAATTAAACAATGTTTTGTTTTATTTTTGTTTTGTTATTCTCCCTTCCCCCACTTTTGTTTTTAATTTTAGGATATTAGATTTTTGATGGAGGCCAACTGTGTGCACAAACACAGGGTGCTTTGGATGTGTCATCTCTAGTGGATGCGTACTTCTGCGGCCTCATGGAGACACTAGCCCCTTTCTTAATGGGTCTATCACCTGTTTTCACCTGAAGCTATGGACTTTACATGAAGCTAAGCCTTAACTTCTCTTGATCCCATCACTTGCCCACAGCCCCTTGAGCATGAGCTAACAGCTATGGCTTGGCATTTGGCTGCAGAGATTGGCCTTCTCTGGAACTCTTACATGCATAGATTGTTCCCTCTCTTCTTCCTCCATCCTTTGTTACATTCCAGCTGTATTCCTGCATCCTGATCCCTTAATCCCTTCGGATTTTTTCTCTGGAGTCTTCCTAAAACAGAGTGATAACTGTGAATCTGATGTTGTAAAGGCTGTGAATTTGAAGAAACTGTCATGAAATTACCTCTTTTTTTTTTTTTTTTTGTCCATTGCACTTAACGTTATCCCTCAGCATTTGTGAAAGGAGAGATAATAACATATGATTGTGTGTGTGTTTGGGCAGACTGCTTACTTTTCCTGGTATTCCATGTGGGTCAAAGATTCCTTGAACTACAGGACCCTGGGGGTTTAAGGACCGAACAGCTGGAGATGCAAGGAGGGCTTACATAGATGGGCCTGCCCTCTCCTCATGTTGGGCTAAGGAGTTGGGGAATGGTTAAATATTGATTGGTGTTAATTCAAGCTAGACAAAAAAAATAACAGTGGTCTTTCATAGCTAGAGTTCTGGGGATTTGACCAGAGACTTTAGACTGAGCAACTCTGCTCAAAGATCTTGCTGAGTAATTGCCTGAGAACATTACAGGACAGCTGCCACAGCTATCCATCTCCTGGTATGCTGGGAAGGGAGGAACCAGAGTTACAGCGAAGCTAGTTGGTAGCTTGGGGTTTCCTGAGAGAGGTAGGCTGAATAATGAATCTGCTATATCTACTTCTTTATCCAACTT
The DNA here is from genome assembly GCA_004026585.1 of Noctilio leporinus. Taxonomy (NCBI): domain Eukaryota; kingdom Metazoa; phylum Chordata; class Mammalia; order Chiroptera; family Noctilionidae; genus Noctilio; species Noctilio leporinus. The sequence goes on along the minus strand of PVIW01007021.1, from coordinate 11,172 downwards.
TTTAATTTCCCTTTGGTGATTAACAGGAAAATATTAGAACCAGACAATGTATAAGTTTTAAAAATCCCCCTTAAAAGATACTCAGTGTCATGAATCATCAGATTGATTCAGATAAACACCACAATGGGTCATCACCTCACCCTGTCAGAATGGCTATCATCAATAAATCAAGAAGCAACACATGCTAGTGAGGATATGGAGAAAAAGGAAACCGTATCCACTGTTGGTGGGAATGCAGATTGGTACAGCCTCTGTGGAAACCAGTAAGGAGTTAACTCAGAAAAGTAAAAATGGAACTGCCTTATGACCCAGTGATTCCACTTCTGAGAATATGTCTAAAGAAACCCAGTCACTAATTCAAAAGAATATATGCACTGCCATGTTCATAGCAGCGCTATTTACAATAAGTGCTGGAAAGAGCCCAAGTGCTCATCAGTAGGTGAGTGAATAAAAAAAGCTGTGAGCCCTGGCTGGTGTGGCTCAGTGGATTGAGCACCGGCCCATGAACCCAGGTATTGTTGGCTCAATTCCCAGTCAGGGCACATACCCAGGTTGCAAGCCAGGCTTCCAACCGGTTCCCCAGCTGGAGGCAGGTGAGAGGCAACCATACACTGGGAAAAAAGAAAGAAAAAAAGCTGTGGTACATTTATACAACAGAGTACTACACAAATGTCAAAAAGAAGGAAATCTTACCTTTTGGGACAGCATGGATGGAACTGGAGAGTATTATGCTAAGTGAAATAAGCAAGTTGGTGAAAGACAAATACCATATGATCTTACTTATATGTGGAATCTAATGGACAAAGGAGAAACAGACTCATAGGTACAGAGAACAGACTGACAGCTGTCAGAGGGGATAGGGGATGGGGCTGGGTTAAAAAGGTGAAGAGATTAAGCAAAAAAAAAAAAAACCAAAAACCTCAGACACAGACAGTATGGTGACTATCAGAGGAAAAGAAGGGTGAGACAGGTAGAAGAAGGTAAAGGGGAGCCAAATGATGCTGGAAAGAGACTTGACTTTGGGTGATGAGTGTATAATATAGGGTGCACGTGATCAATTGGCAATAACTTTACATCTCCTTATTTCATGTGTTTCTAATAAATTTTTAAAAACTATGTTTCTAAGGTTATGATTTAACATTGTTTCAGATATAAAGTATTAAATTCTGAGAGCAACCATCATTATCAAAGGAATATGATGTTAGAGCAACCATAATTTCTGGACTGCTTGCAGGATGAACTGCTAAGGAAATTGCGGACTTCGATAACATCCCTTTATATACAGTTTACAACGTGAAGGTATATGATGCTGATCCTGATGTTGCCACACCAGCAAGGAAAATGCATAAGGTACGCAAGGATCGCACAAGTCCAGATATTGTACACAGAATCCAGGAGATCATCAATGAAGATCCAGGATGTTTACCTTGACATTTTGAGAGACGTGGTTGTACCATGGATACAGCAAGTCCCAAATGGACATCATTTTATCTTCCAACATGATGGTGCACCAGCCCATAACACCAAAAAGATGCGAGAATTTCCCAATGTCATTGTTCCTGAATTCTGGTCAAAGGAAATCTGGCCGCCTAGTTCACCAGATGCAGATCCTTTAGACTATTATGTATGCAGTGTTTGTGAGAGAGAAGTTAATAAACAACCTCGTTCCAATAAAGAGGCTCTTAAAGCTAAGATTGGATGATGTCCATGGATAGCGAAAAGTTCACTAAAGTGTGCTCAAGATTCTGAAGTCAAATTGAGTCTATTATTGCAGCAAATGGAGACTTTTTTTAACAAAAAAATAATGACTATGTATTTACATATAAGAATAAATTTTTTTCAAAATATAAATTTTGTGGTATGTTGTTTATGTTACTAAAACTTTGCCACTTTATCGTGCACACCCTGTACATTATACACTTGAAACCCATATAATTTCATTAATCAATGTTACCCCAATAAATTCAATAAAAATATTTAAAGATAAAAATTAATATTAATTAAAAGTTCCCAGATGTTCTTACTTCACCGGCTCTTTATGCACTTACTGAGCTGAGACTGTGGAAAGATAGCATTTATTCCCTCACCTGACACTTGATGACTGTGTTGACTCCTCTGTTCTGGAGCAACTTGGGCTATCAGCCTGTGTGTGCACTGGGTTGCACGCTCCAGAATTGGTTAGTAAAGTCCTGTAAAGCAATTTAGTTTTGAGAAGTAGAAGTATTTTGTTTTGTTTTTAGGTTATAGATAAACTTCACAATCAAGATATATAGATATTAAAAACAAATCATTATATTTAAAAGATAATAGAATTAGGAAGTGAAAAACAGTGAGAGCTATTTTGAATTCTACTTGATTATAAACAACAAGTTTATAACTGTAGTGTTGTGGAACACTATAGCTTTTGTTTTCTTACATGAGGAAAAGTTAAGATAAATAGTTATTGCCTTTTTTTCCGTAGCTCAAGGAAATTTTATCCAGTTTTTTTTTGCCTTTTCTTCATGGTTTCAAAGATAGCTGCTGAAACTTCAGCAAAGCATACCCACATTTCAGGTAGAATGAAGGAGGAAAAATGGATAGAAGACTCCCCCTTACATTTTATTGACCAAGAAAGACATAAAATTACTTACAGCTGCAAAAAATTCTGTGATATGTCATAATTTCACTGAGAAAATCACTTCCTTTCATATAACTTGAGTTCTGATATTAAGAAATGATGGATGAATGGATACTGGGAAAGCAACTAACATCTCTGCTACAGATAAAATTTTCTTTTGATTTAAATATAAAAAACTATAGGTGTAAAATCTTAAAGTAGCTCTACAAGATAATTGTAGTTTTGTTTAGATTACTATAAATCCCTTTATATCTGTAATGTAATTGGGAAAAAATGGGAGATTTGTGTGACTTTTTTAGAATTATAGAAGGGCAGAAGATCGAGATAAGTCATCTTTGTTAAGGCGCTGTGTTGTTCCTCATGTTTCAAGATATGTTGTAAATTGTATAATCATATGATTTCTGAATATGAAAATCAAGGAAAAAAGCTATTAAGAATCAAATATTAACACAAATTTGGTGCTCAGATCAGGTCTATGCTTTGAGAACTGCACAGTGCAGTTCTCAATTTTCATAAAAGTTAGAGTTCCTTGGGGGAGCGTACTGCATTCATAACTTTTGTACACATTCCAGTCATCTTTGCTCTTGAACTTCCTGTTCACTTACCCAGCAGATTTTCTTAGAAATACTATTTTTCTCTCACATAGCAATTAATAGCAGAATATGAGTAGATGAAACTGAATTTTGCCAACCTACTTTTTTTATTGTAGAGAAATGCTTTTCCAGTTCTTGTAATTCTTAGTCCTCAATATGCATATGAATAAATGCCAGGAAGCTTCTTTAAATGAAAATGAGATTTTTTTTTCTTTATATGTTTTTGTAAAATGATCATTTTTAAATTACATACAAAAGGGATCATTTGGCTGCTTCCGAAATTTTCTCTAAATGTTACCAATGGGTCAAATGAAAGAAAAATGGTCTTACTTGGATTTCTTTCTTTTTCAATAAATTACGGTTTCAGGCAGTGTCAGCCTCCTGTGTCACCTCACAGTGAATCAGCGCCAATTCCAGTTCCAACTCAGATTAAGAATTATCAGCGCATAGAGCAGAATCTTACATCTACTGCCAGCTCTGGCTCTAATCTACATGGTTCTCCCAGGTAAGCTAGTATTATTTCCTTTCTAATTTTTTTTCTATTAAAAATTTGGGGAGTTCAGGTCAAGGTGGCAGTGTGGGTAAATGCAGTAGTTGGAAACTCCCACAAGCTCATCAAAATCAGTAGTGAATCGCAAAACAACTATCCTTTAGAACAGCCTGAAAATCAAGTGAAAACTGAAGTCCTATTACTAAAGATATACAAAAGAAATTACTTGGAGACTGATAGGAGGGGCAAAGCTGTGGAAACGGCTGGTTCCACACCAACAAGTGGCAGATAAAAACCAGGAAGGATATGTTGGCTGTGGAGGTCCTCTTGAGGAGTGAGCGGTCCCAGCGCCACACCAGCCCCCTCCAGCTCAGGGTTCTAGTGCTAGGAAGAGAGGCCCTCATAACTTCTAGCTGTAAAAACCAGCAGGATTGTAACTGAGTGAGATAGGGCAGGTGGAGTCCCGGGGCAGTTCCTCTTAAAGTGCCCCAACACACATACTCAGACTCTCTCTCTGAACCTCAGCACTGGGGCAGCAGCTGGAAAGGACCCAGGGACATAAGTGGGGGAACTGACTTGACTGGCATCAGGGTGAAAGCTGGAGGGGTAGCTTTTTCCCAGCCAGAAATGCTGGCAGAAGCCATTGTTTTTTTCTGGGACTGTTCCCCACTCCCCAAAGAGCTGGTAGGTGGGCACCATATCTGAGTCTCCATCAGCCTGGCTCACACTATTTGTCCTGTCCTGGTGATTTCCTGAGGTCATGCATCAACCTTTTTATGGGCCTATCCAAGCCATTTCCAGTAGCTTTTTTCATACAAATGGCATGTCCTGGCTTATGCTTTAGGCTTTCTCAAAATCTCTCAAGCACCATTTGGCCTCTGCATGCCCCCTTTCTCTTGTTAAGTGAACCCAGGCTCTGCACTAAGTAGCAGCTTCCCTTGGTTCACAGCTCGGCCTCTTCCATGCACCTCCAACCTAGCGCAAGCAATAGTCATCTTCAGATCACTCTGTAGCTCCTGCTGGGTGGCCCCAGGCAGGGCACAGATAGGGCTGACTCTGCACCTCCTGGGAGGCCCCACAGCAATTGCACACAGTGGACAGCTTCAGACCATGCCAGATGACAACCCTATTATTTCCACAAGCAACATACTCAAGAGGTGGACTTAGTGAACACCAAAAGCTGAAGCAAGTCCTGCTCTGTAGGGTCAGCCTCTGCATAGAATTTCCTCCACCGTAGTTGCAGCCAGTCTTCAGAGCTAATCAGCTTGGGGGTCAGTTACTTCTAATTAGTTATGCAAACAGCAATCAAGGCTCAACTATAACAGGACAGTACACATAGCCCATACAGTATACATGGAACATGCAGCTTGTGTCATTGGGGAGACTGTGCCATTGGGCCCTACAGGACACCTAATAACACAAATCCACTCTACTAAGTCTGGAAGACATAGCAACTTTACCTAACACATAGAAGCAAACTCAGGAAGGCTGCCAAAATGAGGACACAGAGAAATAGGTCCCAATAAAGAAAATAGAAGAAGTCACCAGAAAAAGAGTTAAATGCAATGGAGGCAAGCAAACTACCAGTAACAGAGTTCAAAACAATGGTGATAAGGATGCTCAAGGAACTTAGTGAGAACTTAAACAGAATGAAAAAGAATGTGGAAACCATAAAAAATAACCAGTCAGAAATGAAGGATATACTAACTGAAATGACTAATTTACAGGGAATTAGCAGAACAGAGGGAGCAGAGAATCAAATCAACAATTTGGAACATAAAGAAGCAGAAAACACCCAGTCAAAACATCAAAATGAAAATTCCCCAACATGAGAATAATGGTAGGAGCCTCTGGTACAACTTCAAGCATACCAACATTTATATCATAGGGGTGCCAGAGATGTAGAGAAAGAGCAAAAAATTAAAAACCTATTTGAAAAATAAGCATGAAAAAAGTTCCTAACCTGGTAAATAAATACAAGTTCAGGAAGTTCAGTATGGAAAGTCACAAACAAGATGAACTGAAAGAGAACCACATGAAGACACATCATAATTAAATGCCAAATGTTAAAGACAAAGAATCTTTCTTTTTGTATATTTTATTGATTATGCTATTACATTTGTCCCAAATTCTTTTTCCTTTGCTCCCCTCCGGACCAAGAACCTCATTCTTTCCCACAGTCCCATTCCCCTTTAATTCATGTCCATGGGTTGTCCGCGTAAGTTCTCTCATTTTACCCCTTTCCTCTATTATTCTTAACTTTTCCCTATTTCTACCAATTATGTTTCCTAACCCCTGCACCATTTCCCCTTTCACCCTCTTCCCTCTCCCAGCTAATAACTCTGCCAGTGATCCCCATACCTATGATTCTGGTCCATTCTGGTCATTTGCTTAGTTTGTTTTTGTTTCTGTTTTTATTTTTTAGGTTTTGTTGTTGATAGTTATGAGCTTGTTGTCTTTTCAATGTTCATAATTTTGATCCTCTTTTTCATAAATAAGTCCCTTTAACATTTCATATAAAAATGGCTTGGTAATGATGAACTTCTTTAGCTTTACCTTGTCTGGGAAGCACTTTATTTCCCTTTCATTCTAAATCCTACTTTTGCTGGATAGAGTAATCTTGGTTGTAGGTCCTTGCTTTCCATCACTTTGAATAATACTTCTTACCAGGCCGTTCTTGCCTGCAAAGTTCTTTTGAGAAATCAGCTAATAGTCTTATAGGAAACCCCTTTGTAGGTAACTCTCTTCTTTTCCCTTACTGCTTTTAAGATTCTCTCTTTATCTTTAATCTTTGGTATTATGACATGTCTTAGTGTGGTCCAATTTGGATCTAGCTGTTGGAGACTCTGTGCTTCCTGGATTTATATGTCTATTTCCTTTGCCAAATTTGGGAAATTTTCCTTTTTTTTTTTTTTTAAGATTTTATTTTATTATTTTTAGAGAGAGAGGAATGGAGAGAGGGAGAGAGATATCAGTGTATGGTTGCCTTTCACCTGCCTCTAGCTATGGACCTGGCTGGAGACCTGGCCTGCAACCTGGTTATGTGCCCTGGCCAAGGAATCGAACCAGCAACCTCTGGGTTCACAGACTGGCGCCTTATCTACTATGCCACCAGCCAGGGCCTTACTTTCATTATTTTTCAACTAAGTTTTCAATTTCTTGCTCTTCCTCTTCTCCTTTTGGCACAACTATGATTAAGATGTACATTTAAAGTCATCCCAGCGGTTCCTAAGCCTCATCTAGTTTTTTTCAATTCTTGTTTCTTCTTTTTATGCTGGTTGTTTATTTCTTCCTTATGTTCCAAATCATTGATTGGAACCCCATTTTCCTTCCCTTCACCATTGCTTTCATGTGTATTTTCCTTGGTTTTATGCCTATTTTCCTAGCCTTTACTCCTTCACTTCTATGTTTGCTGTACTTAAGCATATCTATCAAGTCTGTGAGCATCTTAATCAGTAGCATTTTAAACTGTGCATTTTTTAGGCTGGCTATTTCTTCATCGCTTAGTTTGCCTGCTGGGACCTTGATCTGTTCCCCTTTTTGAGCCATAGTTCTCTGTCTCCTCAACTTAACAAGGTCCTGTGTTTGCCTCTGTGTCTTAGGTAGAGTTGTTGCGCCTGTTGGGGAAGGTATTTTTCAATACGGGGTGACCCAGTTCACCATGCTGTGGCATTGTATGTGGGGAGGGGTCTGAGAGGGAATAATGCTGCTTACTCAGCACCTACCCCCTTTTCCAGGCACTTCTTCTGCTTCTCTTATGGGACTGGCACCTCTGTAGCTGTTGCCCTGGTCATACTTCTCAGAGTGAGTGGGTCTGCAAACATTCCAGAACTCTGGGGGCCTCTAAGTGGACTCTGCTGAGAGACCAGCAGTTTCTTTTCCCCCGCAACCCCAACTGGTTTTCACAGTCCCTGCTCTCTGTGAGCTGTATGTTGTGACTGTACTTTTCTCTGGTTGGTCACAGTCACTGTTCCACTGCAGCTACTGTGCCACCAAGCCACTTGCCACCAGATTGTTCTGTTAAACCATGTCCTCTCTATCCCAGCTCTGCCTTCCTATCTGGATGAATATTTTGTCTATATATCTTTTGTTGGACTAATATGTAGCAATATTCTGGAATTTCTGGTTGTTCCTAATTTTGAAGTTGATGTATCCATTTTTGGTTATGGAGGAAGATGCAGCCTGTCTACCTATGCCTCCATATTGGATTCTTTCAAGACAGAGAATCTTAAAAGCATTGAGAGAAAAGCAGTTAGTTTCCTACAAGGGAGCTCCCATAGGACTTTCAGCTGAATTCTCAACAAAAACTTTGCAGACCTGAAGAGATTGGCATGAAATATTCAAAGTGATAAAAAGGAAGAACCTACAACCAAGATTACTCTGCCCAGCAAAGCTATTGTTTAGGATGGAAGGGCAAATTAAGAGCTTCCCAGACCAAAAAAATACTAAAGGAGTCCATTTCCACTCAATCAGTGTTACACACAATCTTGAGGGGTCTTCTTTAAGAAGAAGACAAAAAAAGATTAAAAGCATGAATAATAAATGGCCATACAAAAAAAAAAAAAAAAAAAAGAATGAAATCTTGCCGTGGTGGGTGGGTTAGTGGGTCGAGCTCCAGCCTGCAAACCAAAGGGTTGCCAGTTTGATTCCTGGTCAGGGTTGCGTGCCTGGGTTGGGGGTGCATGAGAGGCACATTGATATTTCTTACTTTCTCCCTCCCTTCTCCTCTTTCTAAAAATAAATAATTTTTTAAAAAAATAAAAGAATGAAACCTTACTGTTTGTGACAGCATGTAGGAACCTAGGGAGAGTATTATACTAAGTGAAATAAATCAGTCAGAGAAATAAATAAAATATGTGGAATCTAAAGAACAGTATAAATGAACAACAAAATAGAAACAGGCTCATAGATACAGGAAATGGACTGATAATTGGCAGAAGGGAGGTAGTTTTGGGGGACAGGAAAAAAGGTGAAGGAATTGAGAAGTACAAATAGGTAGTTATAAAATAACCATGGGGATATAAACTATGGCATAGGGAATATGGTCAGTGTTACTGTAATAATTATGTGTGGTGCCACTTGGGTACTGGAAATACGAAGGGAAAACTTTGTAAAGTATATGGTTCTCTAACAATTATGCTGTATACCTAATACTAACACAAAATAATACTGAATGTAAACTAATTAAAAAAAATTTTTTTTAAAGATTTTTATTCATTATTTTTTAGAGAAAGAAGGGCAGGGAGGGAGGAAGAAAGGGAGAGAAACATCGATGTATGGTTGCCTTTTACCTGCCTCCAGCCATGGACCTGGCTGGAGACCTGGTCTGCAGCCTAGTTATGTGCCCTGGCTGGGAATTGAACCAGTGACCTTTGGGTTTGCAGGCCGGCACTAGCCAGGGCCTTCTAACTTTTTTTGATTAAAAAAAATTGTTATCCCTCACTGGTGGCACAGTAGATAAGGCACCAGCCTGTGAACCCAGAGGTTGCTGGTTCGATTCCCAGCCAGCACACATAACCAGGTTGCAAGCTAGGCCTCCAGCCAGGTCCGTAGCTGGAGGCAGGTGAAAAGCAATCATACATTTGTGTTTCTCTTTCTCTCTTCCTCTCTCTCTGCCTTTCTCTATAAAAATAATAAATAAAATCTTTTAAAAAATAATTTAAATAAACAAAAAAATTGTTAATAAAGAAAAAGAAAGAAAGGAAGGAAGGAAGGAAGGAAAAGAAATTGTTGTTGAAATATCTGTTACTTTCTATAACCAAGTTAGCCCCTTACATGCCTGTACAGGGTAGGGCAAGAGGAAGTTTACTATTGTTCTTATGGACCATAATACAATAATTAATAAATACTGTAATAAACTCTACCTACTTTTGCCCCACCCTGTATAATGGAGGGAGGTATACAAAATGGTACCAAAATTTGAATTATAGAAGCTTTTGTAATGGATTCTTTAGATAATATTTAAGCTTGGTTAGATGATATGATATGTATATATTTATCCACAAATATTATTTTTAAGAATTGAAAAAAAAGGAGAAAAGAGTTGAGGAGAGGGGAAAATGGCGACAGAGTAGAGAGCAGTGCTGATGGTGTTCTCGAGTACCAAAGCAGCTAAAGGACAATATAGGGAGCGTGAGACATCTTCAGGACCCTAGGAATTGGAATGGGGAGCATCTGGACACAGGGGAGCACAGCCCAGAGGCAGAGGAGGCCAGCAGGACAGTAGGTGAGGCATTCCCGACCTACCGGCCGGCCTGCAGGCCGAGGTCGGCTCTGGGCAGAGGCGGCTCTGCCCGGAGGGGCACGTTTGACCGAGGCCAGCTCTGGGCTCCCTGGTGACTGGAAGTCTCAACAGTGAAGTGCGGGTGGCGAGGGCAAACACCGTGGGGAACGCGGAATTGAACTCTTACAGCGAAAGGACTGTGTGAGAGACTCACTCCGGCAACAGGGAGAGGAGGCTCCACTCGGGGCTAGAGGCGGAGGAGAAGAGTCCTGCAGGAAGCCGGAGCGGGGGAGCAGGGAAGTGCACCGGTGGGGAGGCGAGAGGGCTGAAAACGGTGCTGCTGGGCCACCGGGGAAACAGCAGCTAGAAGCCCCTGTGAGGGGGGAGGCCCAGCTCAGTGCAACCACACAGGCCCCCAGGCTCCGCGGGAAACTCCAAAAAGCGAGCCAGCAAGCCAGGAACTAGTAGCGGGGGCAACTGTTCCGCCATTGCCGGAGACAAAGGCCACACCGCCCACGCCTGGGAGGGGCTCATCACAGAGGCCGTGTAAAGGACTTCTCGTAGAGCTGGTTGGCTTCGAGGAGTGTTGCCCGCCCCGGAAGGGCGGGACAGTGTAGGCGGACCCCGGACAGTGTTGACAGACAGGGGAGGCCTCCTCCCGGAACTGCAGGGGCAGGGCCAGTCGTCACAGGGACCAGCTGTCCTGCAGAAGTGCTGGGTGCTCATCACCGGCAGGAACCTCCACCAGGAGTGGAAGGGGGCACCCTGGGGGCTCCAGAACACCGGTAGCCCTAAAACCCAGCCAGGCTGCGGAAGGCCCAGCCTACCTGGGGGCAGACACTCAGAATCAGCCCTGTGATTCTGTGACAATCAGAGGCGATGCCACACGCCAAGACTGGCTAGAATATAGACTATAGACTGTAAAGTCCTGACCAAGAAAAAGAGGCAGCCTCAGGAAAGGGATTGCTGCCAATCTCAAGCACCTGAGTTATACTGAGAGCAATACGAACTATTAATCCCCAACATATCCTTTGCAAAAGATACTTCTCACATATTCTTAATCCCCACCATACCTCAATCCACCTAAATACCCAAGACCCTCCCCCTACTCTCGAATTAAAGTCTACTCACTCTGTGGCTATAACGCATTCCCAGTCCTCAATCTAAGTATTCCTCCTTTCCCCAGCCTTTCTAAACCCTTTCTTTATTCCTTTCTTCCTTCCTCTTTTTTTTTTTTTTTTTTTTTTTT
>PVIW01007020.1:0-78266 GCA_004026585.1 Noctilio leporinus | reverse complement strand
CCCATTATGGGACAATAATGAGCAAAACTAACAACAAGCAAAACAGAACCAAGTATATGAATACAAGGAATAGGCCTTCAGTGGTCAGGGGGAACGGGGTTGGGGGGAGGGGGGAGGCAGAGGCAAAGAAGGGGAGCAGCTTAGACAAGAACCTAGTATAAAGGAACCATGGACATGGACAACAGGTGGGATTGACTTTTGGGGGAATGGGTGGGTGGGAAGGGGGACAGAGGGGAGCAAAAAGGGGATGGATGTAATACAACAACAATAAAATTAAAAAAAAAAATAGAATAAAAAAAAAAAGAAGAAGAAGAAGAATTAAAAAAAGAATATTCCAGGTGCCCAAACCATAGATATTGGCTACTACAGAAAGCCTCCCAAAATATGCTGTACACCCCCAACCCACAACATAAGTATAATGGGAATTTGGAGAACAACTGTTTTAAAATGTTCTGAGCTGAATATTCTTTCAACAGTGTCAATTTTGTAATATACCAAGAAACAATTCAGGCCTAGCAAAGGCAATAGCAATGCCAATGCTCGAAAATACTGCCAGATTGTTTAATTAAACTACATTTTTTAGTTTTACAAGTTGAACTGATAGGATAAAATGGTAAGTTATTGTATCACCCTTTTTCAATATATGAAAGAGAGAAGAGGGGGAGGCACACAGATCCCCAAAAGGTACTCTGTGTCCAGACCTGAGGCAACACCTGCTAGATTAGTAATCAAAAATGAATTCAATCTTGCCTGCATGGGAGTAGAAGCCAAAAGGGTAAATAAATGACAGAGTTAGGTTAGTATGATAGCACTGGGTTGCTAAGAAATCTATTAAATGAAACAGCCACCAAGCAAGTTCTGCTTTAGCAGGAGCTGCTCCTGCTATATGACGTTGCCAATCACTACTGCATCTCTGCCAAATCAATGGCACATTTAATTTATTCACATTCAGATAGACTGCAAACAGACTTTGATCTGTTACAATAATGAAAATTAGACTGAGTTTTGTTGTTCTGACCTGCTTTCTTGAACTTTTCCCCTGCATTTTTTTTCCCCAAAATATTTGTAACTGCAAGCAGTTGATCTCAATCTTCTCCTTATTTGAGGGGACAATTGTAAGGTTTGTTTATATTCCTTGCTTGCTGGGCGTTTCTGGCACTGAGTTTTCTGTCTTTGAACTTGAGCCAGATTAATTATTAAATCTCAAAATGTCACTGAAATGAACTAATCACAGAGCTTAACTCATTAATAGTTTTGTAGGTGGTTTTTCCTTTAATAATATAAATGAAATTCCATATATGTGAAAAAAAGACCTTTGAGCATAAAGATAATTATTTAATTGAAAAAGAAAGTTAGCCATTAAACACTAATAAAAAATAATTAGTCACTTAACTTTAGTCCTTAATTGAATTGCCCTGGTGGGAGAAAAAGAAAACCTTGCTCCTGTGTGAGAAGGTAGAAGACCATAACCCCTGGGAGGGAAACTGACGTCAGGTCCCCATGGCTTCCCAGGCTTGGGCTCCTTGGGTGGGAAACAGTGGCAGAGAGCAGAAACCCTGGGGGAGGGAGGAGGATCCGTCTGTGAGTGACTGCTAGCACAGAGCTGTTCTGTGCCAGTTGCTGCAGGCAGACTGTTTCTCTCCCAGGTTTGGGAAGGAAAGTAGAGGAGCTGGGTAAGAAGAGGAGAGACAGAGAAGCTGCAGCTCCAGCTTTACAGTCTGCCCTGGAATCAAAAATGTCATGGCTGAAGGCTGCCTTCTAAGATATACCCGTTCATTCATTCATGCATTTTTTTTTTTTAATTTTTTAAAAAAGATTTTATTTATTATCTCCAGAGAGAGAGGGGAAGGGAGAGAGGCAGGGAGGGAGAGAAACATCAATGGACGGTTGCCTTTCACCTGCCTCCAGCCATGGACCTGCCTGGAGACCTGGCTTGCAACCTGGTTATGTGCCCTGGCTGGGGATTCGAACCAGCGACCTTTGGGTTTGCAGGCCGGCACCTCATCCACTGTGCTACCAGCCAGGGCTCATTCATGCATTTTTTTCATTCTATCTTTAATTAAATAAATATATCCTGAGCACCTATAAGGCCCTGGGGATAGAGAGAACAAAAGCTGGCTCTTGCTTTTATGGAGCTTCTTGGGAGTAGAGAAGAGGACAGGCAAAGGAGGTGGCTTGCTGCAAGACAGGCTCATCCAGGAGTCAAGGCAGGGAAGAGTTGGGTAAGAACCAATGGCCCATTATGTGGCTGCTGCACACAGGTTCCTGCCTACTTTCTCACTCATTGATTAGCTCCTTTATATTATGGAGAGCCCACTAGGCGCCAGGGATACAGACTTAAAAAGACACAGTTTTTACCCTGTCTTCCAGGAACTCACAATCTAGAGAAGATAGGTAAAAATATTAATTAAATAATAATATGATAAAATCTGTGATAATAAGCAAAGAATGACATGAGAAGCAGAAAGAAAAGCTGGTGTTCCTACTATTATCCATAGAGCGAGGAGTAGGGAGATGGAAGTGACTTCTTAGAGAAGGTGATGCCTGAGTCTTAACAATAGGAATTAACCAGAGAACTGAATAGGGCATTCTGGGAAGAGGTCAAGTATAAGTTCACAGGTATGGAGGAGTAAGTAAAGCAGCATAGTAAATTTAAGGATACTGTCAGTGGTTCATATGGCTTGCAGTGTCAGGACATTGAGATTTGATCCTGAAAGCCATGAGAAAAATGAGGTCTGTCCCGAAAGTATCGGCCAAGCAAACTTTATATTGACATTGGCTCGATACTTTTGGGGCAGACCTCGTATTATGACTTTGAAGCAAGAGAAGGGTTTCAGATAAAACTAGACAGTCAAAACGAGAAGGTCCTGGTCACCAGGTATGTGGGAGTGAACAAGATCAAGATAAGCTCCAAGTTTTTGATGAGTGATGAGGGATAATGCCATTGGCTATGGTGGGAAATAGAGAAAAAGGGGAATGCATTTCAGACATAACCAATTTGAGGTACCTGTAAAATATCCAAATATCTCATATCAAACTGTTAGCTCCTTCTTCTCAGCCAAATTTCTGAATACTGAAGTGCTTTTTTCTTTTTTTTAGTTTAATTTTTTTTTTTTTTTACTTAATTATTTTTAGAAAGAGGGGAAGAGAGAGAGGCAGAGAGGGAGAGAGACATCAATGTATGGATGCCTTTCACCTGCCTCCAGCCACAGACCTGACTGGAGACCTGGCTTGCAACCTTGTTATGTGCCCTGGCTGGGGAATCAGACTCGAGACCTTTGGGTTCGCAGGCTGGCGCCTTATCCACTGTGCTGCCAGCCAGGGCCTTGAAGTTCTTTTTATACTTACTACCTAAGTAACTGTTTCCAGTCTTTGAAGTTTAAGTACTGTCTATACATGCTGAAGAACCTCAAATTTCAGGCCTGACCACCCTCTACATTCCAGAATCACATATCCAACAATCTAACTGATGTTTCCACTTGAATGTCTAATGAACATTTTTAAATTAAATATACCTAAGATCACTGAAGCTCAAAGGACTAGCTCAGGGGCACACAACTAGCCTACACTTGAAATGGAAGTTTCTGCCTCCACTGTGTTCTTGCACTACTCGTTACACCTTGCACAGCTTTCAGCATACCGCTGAGCTCACTGTAGTGTTGTCTGACTAAAGTGTTCCCCTGACCCCTGGCCACTTTGCCTTGTTTCTCTTGGCTCTTGCCCTTGCCCTTGCCCTTTTTCCTTTCTTTACCTGCTAAGGTACAGTCAAGCTTCAAGGTGACGCCCCATTACACATAAATGGAGAGGAGCCATCAGTTAACAGGAAGTCCTGAAAGTTAACTATCATACTCTCAAAGTAGCCTCTCTGACATATCAAATGCACACAACTGCATGGGATCTAGGGAGGAGAAGAGGCTACTGGAATGTCCTCATGGTGGGAAGCAGTTACATCAGCCTCCCCAACACAAATGTACATTTACTAAAACTTCCTATTTCCCCCTTACCTCCTATATTCACTTAGTGCTAAATTTTATCAGTTCCTCCTCCAAAATGTATGTGCAATCACACAGTCTTTCCATCTCCATTGCCAACTTCCGTTGCATGTCTTCCCTAGATGACAGTGACCTCCTAATAGGTTTCCTCAGTCCTCTGTGATCTAATGTTCACATAGCAACCACTGACATTTCATGCCACTTCCCATTAGCAATCCTTAGAACAAAACCCAAACTTCCCATGGCAAACAAGGGGATACTCTGATCAGTTTTTCTCTTCCCATCTGCGGTGAGTGTGATGAGCAGACAGGTTCCAATGTACAGCCACATCATTTGGGTTGTTTCTAGTCTCTCACTATGCCATATTAACAATTTCTATTACAAATAGCCCTATGAATTATTCCAAATTACATATTTTCACTAGATGACTAGAATAATAATGCCTAGTGCCTAACAGGTGCTCAATACAAGGGTGGCAAAAGTAGGCTTACAGTTGCAACACAAATAAAAATACAAGAATAAATTGTGTTTTGCACACTCACAACTCTAAGCCTACTTTTGCCCACCACTGTGTATATTTGCTGAATGAATAAATTTGGCTATATGCACTTTACTCACTACTGAATGAACAGATTAACTTTGTATTTTGCAATTGTGTTATAAATCTAAATCTAAACTTAAAAGCCACTAAGGATAGATCGTATTCCATCATTAATAAAACAAATTCTGATTCTAAATGACTTAAAGCCCATTTCTTCATAATGCTGAAAAAAACCCTTAATAACATGAAAAGTGAGATAAGATAGGTACAAATTTATTTATACTCTTGGGAGTTTATACTAGTTTAAAAAAAAAATCAATGTGATAAAGATGACTGTTTACTCTCGAAAATTAAAAATATTTTATTTTCCCCTTTTCTTTCTACATGTTTCACTTGTCAATCAATAAGTATTTGACTTAAAACATATCACCACCAAACACAAAGTTCCTAGCTTGAGAAGTTGTTACAGTAAGGAAGTTTAATAATAAATCACTTTGGCCTTAAAATACTTTTTTCAGAGAAACAGTGTTGAAATGATGGTTATATTCCCTGCATAGTACACATTAAGTGATTTAACTATAGTATAGCATATTTGCAATAAAAAATGTAATGTGATAGAATCACAATATATCATCCATAATGCCTATGACTGAGTGAAACTTTAAAACAGGCCGCTGGCATCTCAGGACTGCTGGCGCGATTTCCCAAAGGAAGCAAGGGCACTGTGGGAAGGCAGGTAAGTAAGTAAGGGAGTTCAGTTGTTTTGAATGGGACTCAGGACTCTACCCTCCTCACTCTAAATTCAGGGCAAGCATTTCCCTTCCCATTATGGGACTGAAGAAGGTAGGAATAAGAGGACAGGATTGGAAAAGGGTGGGTAGTGGTGGGGTAAGAGAAGGTGACAGTGTGGCCAACCAGAAGAGTAGCAGGCAGAAAAACCACCGCCACCACACCAGCAATGCCAGTAACATCCACTTCCCGCAATGTGAGCAGCATCCACAGACAGGCAATCAGGACAGCCTGGCAGCTGGACTGGGAGTGGAGCAGAATTCCCAGAAGATTGGCAGCTGATGAAATCAACCAAAGTGACACTGTGGGAAGGAGGAACAATGAAGGATGAAAGGGACCACAGTAACATCTTTTCTCCTAAAAGAAAATGAAAGGCTAGAATATTATTAGGATTATACAGTGAGTGCTAAATGTCAGGCAATCAGGTAAGTAAATAGGCGTAAGCTCATGTAGGTAGCTCAAGAGCCAAGCTTCCTTTAGGTTTGGTGAAAAGGAGAGACTTAGGGATGTCCTAGCAGCAATGGAGATGGGGAGAAGAGACAGAGAAGGGGTTGTTGTTGGTGGTGGTAAGAATTCTCATGGCAGCTGCAGGATAGCAGCAAAATGGTCACTAAGAAATAAGTACAGAAGCAAAGGAAGTTAAGGACACAGAAGGAATAGGGGCTCCCTAAGGGACCCACTAAGAGACCTTTTTCCTCCACTTTCATTCACAAACTCATTTGATCATGTTGAACACTCACCCTGAGTCAGGCTCTGTTCTAGATTCCAGACATAGGACAGGGAACAAAACACAATCCCTCCTCTCCTCAGGCTAAAATTCTAGTAGGAAAAGACAAACGATATACCAACAAATAGCACAGCTAGTGAACTTAAGTAAGCAAGTGACTACTATTGCAGAAGTAATGGTATTTCTCATTTAGGCAGCCTGCCCTTTTGGTTTGCTAAGAACAGGAAACTTGAGCTAGTGTGGGAGTATTTGCAAAGGAGTAAACGGAACTTTTTAGCTCCTTTTGAATGTTTTCCCACCCTCAAAATGAAAATCACTTTTATTTTTTCTACAAACGTAATAATCTTGAAACAAGTACTGAAACTTAAACAGAAATCCATGAAGTCAAAAATGTACATCTCTCATAAGTTCATATCCACTCTTTCTTTTTTTAAAAATTTTATTGTTGTTGTATTACATCCATCCCCTTTTTGCTCCCCTCTGTCCCCCTCCCCACCCACCCATTCCCCCAAAGTCCATCCCACCTGTTGTCCATGTCCATGGTTCCTTTATACTAGGTTCTTGTCTAAACTGCTCCCCTTTCCATATCCACCCTTAAAAAGTCTGGAGTATAATATCATTATGGGCTTTCCCCTATACATACATATACATTTATAATATAATGTATCTCATTTATAAATGGATACTTATAATTCTAAATAAAATTTGTACTATGCATACTATTTCATAAACTGCTTTTCATTTAATATTTTTTAGACATTTTTCTGTCAATATATAGATCTTTTATCTCCTTTTTATTCAATTTTTTAATGTATGAAATCTGAATTTGTCAGTGGTATATAGATAACTACATCAATTTCTACATCAAAGTTGAGGCTAAATTCACTTTTAAATTCACAGTTTCAAGCAGCTGAGCCAGCTCTCGGTATCTTGACAGCCATTCTTCCCACTAAGATGAATCTACTGTAACAACCTGTGCTAATTCCATAATATTTATCATCTATTTTAATGATCAGTTTATCAGTCTCCCATTTGATTGGGGTTCACTGAGAGCAGAAACTTTCATGTTCACTTAGCCTTGAAGTAAGTACCAAATTACTTGCTAAATGATTGATGACCAATATTTCTATTCAAATGGCATGTATTAATAATTATTGAGTATCAACCTCTAAATATTCTTATTTAAAATACTCTAATTTAAAAAGAAAGCTTAGAAAGCTTATATTAAGACTTTGATTTAGTTTGCACTAGATTATTTTTTAAATTCATAGCTTAGAAGCATTTTATTATAAAATGCTGATACTCACATACATAACATATTTACATCATTTTTTTTAGCTTGACCTTGTAGTATTTCTTTAGCTTCACTGATTTTGGCTGCTGACATATAAGGAGATCTTCCCTTGTCTGGATGATTTAAAAGCATAATTCGTCAATGAGCACCTCTTATGTTTTCTTTCTTGATGGTAGTACGGTTTACACCTATATTAATGCTGATTACCATTTTGTCATTGTGGGTTCAAACGCATCTTGTAATAGCCATCACAAAATGCAGATATTGGGTAGACTTAGAAAAACCTGTTTGACTTGAGGCTCCATGTGCTTTCTGGCCTCACAGCCATGGCTCTGGCTTGGCTCCCCTGCCTCCACCACCAAGAGTCCACAACCACTGACTACACACCTCTGCCAGAAAGCAAGGCAACCACCACCAGCAGGGACAAAATGTCCAGACATGGACATCCCAGAAAATGACAGTGGCAGACACCTATATTATCCTTCTTAATGGACGCATAGTAGCTAGTAGTCCATTGTACAGAGGTGCCATAATTGGTTCACTCAATCCCCTACAGATGGATGTTTGGGATGCCTCATATTTTACAAGACTACAAACAACATCCTTGCATAATATTTTTACACATTCGCCAATCATTCCTTAGGATCCATTCTCAGGACTCGAATTACTACATTCAAGAGCTGCCACGTATTTGGAGAACTTCTCTCTAAAAAATCAACATCAACTTGCCCCTGCATCTACAGTAAATGAGAATGCCCATTTTACCACAACTTTGTCAATGCAAAAAAGATTCCTTATCAGTCCTTTATTTTAAAACTCTCCCCACCCTAGACTTTGGTTTGTCTTTTAACTTAGTCTGCGACTTTTTTTTTTTTTAATCAGAAATTCCTTATGCTGTCAAATTTGCTATTTGTTTTATTACGGCACCTGGTGTGGGTGTCATACCACTGGCTCTTCACCTGGCTTGTTCCTTTTAATGCTTCAGGTCTCAGTCTAAATACCACTACGCAGAACAGTCTCCTTACACATTCCATCTAAAGAAAGCTGTTCTTGTTATTTTTTCTTAGAATCTTTTTTGATTTTTCCTTCAGAGCTCTCTTCATAATTTGTAATGATCTATTTCTGGCGTTTGTTACATGTTTGTCTTCACCCTGGCTTATAAGCTTCATGAGGTATACAATGTTCCCTAGGTCATCTGCTTATTTTCTACCACACCAGCAACATCTAGCATAGAGTGCATTTTAGTTTCTTCCTTCTTGGGGCCTGTTGCTGGTTTCACCTTGAACAATGTTCCTCCAAAGAGATTAAGTGAATAGTAAAGGCAGTTAGAAAACCTTTAGTGAACAAACCTTTCACTAAAAAGTTATTTAGAAAAAGGGAAGGTAAATTTCACTCATTTCTTCTCAAAAAAACAAAAACAAAAACAAAAAACAACAGCAAAAACCATCAAGGTCAAGCACTGATGGACCTAGACTAGTCAGTAAACCTTTGGCTGGGCTTAACTGAGCAATGTTACATGGTCACCGTGCTACTAAGTCAGGCAAGTTACATGTGACCTGAGGAAATTCTTCTGGTTCAAGCATTTGCAAAACTGCTTTTTTGCCAGTCACGGGTGCATCCACATGCTGTTTCTCAGGAGTTTTTGATGGTTCCAAAAATCCATCGTCAGTTCATTGTCAAAAGTGAATACATGCTAGTTTAGGGTGAAAAATGGAGTGCTCTGATCCCAGAGCACCCCGAAAGTGAGGAACTGGTAACTTATTTTCTACTGATCCTCTCTATGATAGCAATCAATCACTTATTTCAAGGAACATCATATTTGTTTCAGGTATTTAGGCACAAACTTCAGTAATTGTGATAGTCAATTCTCTGAATAGTATCAGTTAATAAGGTTATAAATTGAAGATTAGGGTAGCATGTTTTGTAACTTGCTAGACAAAAAGAGTTCATTTCAAAGATATCAAGGTTGGTCCCTTTTCATTCTGACAATAAAAAGCTCTATCATACTCAGGTTAGATGGGATAGTTTTGGGGATTTCTTTTATAAGATTTTATTTATTTATTTTAAGATAGAGGGAAAAGAAGGGAGAAAGAGGGAGAGAAACATCAATGTGAGAGAGAAACAACTGGCTGCCTCTTGCTTGTGTCCCTATGGGGGACTGGACACGCAACCCAGAAATGTGCCCCAATGGGAATCTAACTGGCGGCCTTTAGCTTTGTGGAACAAAGCCAGACCGAGTCACACTGGTCAGAGCGAGTATAATTTTTAAGAATGTCTCTTTTGGACTAAGATATCTTTTAACTGTGGCAGGAACTAAAGTTCCAATCTGAGAATTTTTCTCAAGAATACCATTAAATCAGCACTCAAAAGTCTAATATAGAAATTTAAGTTGAATAAAAGCTGGGGTTTATTTTTCATCATGTAAATTAATAACTATTATTATTTACTTGTAAATACTTTTGCTTCTGAAATTAAGAGGCAAAAACTGTGATGTTTTCTTAGGCAAATCCATAAAATGTATTAATTGTCACTAAATACTTCATTGGATTTACAGGCAAATATTTTTCCAATACACAAATGAATTATGTTAACAAGTATTACTTTAGTGTGAAAATACAGGGTTGGGCAAAAGTAGGTTTACAGTTGTGAGTATGCAAAACAGTTTATTCTTGTGTTGTTATTTATTCATTCATACAAACAACTATGAACCTACTTTTGCCCAACACTTTATACTTTGTTTTTAAATAATTATTACATTTAAATTACTATGCAATGTACTTTGCTGGCAAAAATAACAATATAGTGGTGAAGACTAGCAAATCATTCCATAGGATGATTTCTTTACTCAACAAACACATGTGAAAAGAAATGTTTTTATGATAAACCATCATGTAATTTAGTGGCCAAAAATAAAGCTATTAGTCTTTTGTGGAGAATATTATTGAATCCTTATGCTTATTAGTTCTCACTAAAATATATCCTTTCCTTATCTTAAGAAGAGAGGCGACTGTTGAAACAGATAATTATTTCAAAAACTAGAAGTAGTTTGAAAGAAAACAGGACAAAAACTTTATTTTCCTCTTTAACATTTCTTCGTTATTAGAGTGGGCAATTGAGAGAAAACATTTAACTTTGTTACTGCATATTGAGAACATTAAAATTAAAATATATAATTTTAAAACCAATGTTTTTCGTACTTTACATACAAATAAAAGAAGAACATGATTTAATAAACAAAGAAATTAAATTAAGCAAATACTTAGATTTATGGCATTTATTTGAAGTAAAAAGCACTTCTAAATATTTCCTCAGAAATGGATCTTTTCTTTAGTGACACTATATTGTGGCCTTTATTATGATCAAATTTCTAAGCTATTGATGTGACTGGAGGCACAGGATTTGTGGCACACTTAGTGCAGACTGCATTGACCTATAATACTATTTTATAGCATGTGGGTTATTTATTTTTATTGTTGCCAGGCTTTAAAGTTATCTAAGATTACCTAGAAGCAGAACAATTGGCCCATAACAAATGAGACTAATCATTTCTAAGTTTTAAATGTATGCAACTCTCAGTTAATATACATACAACTAGCAACAAACTTTTAAAAAATATTATTTTATTGACTTTGCTATTACAATTGTCTCAAATTTTCCCCTTTTGCCCCCCTCTACCCAGTTCCCGCCTTCCCTCCAGCAATGCCCCCATTAGTTCATGTCCATGTGTCATGCATAAGTTCTTTGGCCTCTCTGTTTCCTTTTTCTTAACATCCCTCTATCTATTCTGTAACCACCAATGTGTACTTCTTTTTTTTTCCTTTCACATCCAGACAATTCACCATTTAACTGCTGCCTTCTAACTGTCAGCCTCTCAAATCATATTAATACAAAGTTTCCTTTTCATTATTTCAAAATATTTATGTTAATTCATTTGTTTAAAGAGTTACTTTTTAAAGTGATATCAATTGCCATATTACCAAATACATGCACAAGTACATTTACACACACACATATTTTTTACAAATATTTAAAGTACATGATGGATTTTGAAGTTAATACAAAACATTTAAAATATATCAACAGCTTATATAATTATTACATGTTAAATGATAATATTTTAGATATATTGGAGTACATTTCACACTTTTTTTCTTTAATACTTATTTTACTCTGGAATGCTGGTTTTGTGAAATATATCACAGAAATGGTGTATTGCAAACCTCACTTTTGTGAAAGTTGTCCTAGAGACAGTGCCACACCCGTAGTAAAAATTGAATTTGGTTTCTGAGTCAGATCCCACCGCCTCCATTAATAAAACTCAATTTTATTTTAAGCTACTGGAGCTACAACTTATTCTTTTTGGAGTTTTCCATCTTAAATAGTACATTGACTTTTTTTTTTTGGCTGTGCACAGGTCTTACTTCTTTCAATACCCTCTCTTTTTCCTCTACATGTGTTTTACTAGTTGAAGCCTTCAGAAATAATGGCATTTGCAGTGCTCAGCTGACCCTCACAGAGTGGAAATTATGATACCTACTAATTTGAGGTGAAAAATAAAAAACCCAAAGATTTTGATAATTTTATAGAATGGTATTCTAGCTATTTTTTGAACTTGTGGTTGACTTCTTCTGTGGTCTTAAACTAACCACTGAACTATTTAAGAGTCTGTTGAGATAGAGATTAGGTACATTCACATTTCAATCATAAAGTTTACTGTAGAATTAACACCTTTTCCCATGCACCCCCAGTTTGAGGGCCTTCATAACTATAAATGTACATTTCAACTATCTCTTTGAAAGGAATCTCATCTAATTTACATGCTAATATGAGACTACATATTGTCTACGTACATGAATCATATAGTTTAGTAGTTTGCAACTTCCATCCTAAATTGGTCTTCATTCTCAGTATCTTTTCTAATGTTAAGATTGCCTAATTTCTCAAAACACCAACTACCAGTTGATTGCTATTTAAAACATAAATTGCTAGCAAAATCTATATATCATATACCCACAAACAAGCACATATTTTGTAACAGTGAATAAGAAAAATGGCATGTATTCTATGTATTACACATCCACATTTTCTTTTTTTTTTAATTTTTTAATTTTATTGTTGTTGTTTTACATCCAACCCCTTTTTGCTCCCCTCCGTCCCCCTCCCCACCATCCACATTTTCTTATATATTTTTTTCCTTAACTGCATTCAATTTTTTAAGAGTTATTGCAAATTACTTGACTTTTCCAATGTAGGAAATAATCCCAATCTAAGCAAACTTAACCTGCAATAATATATATACAAGTAAAATACAAAATTATACATTACTTAGTAAGATCTACTTATAACAAGACAAGTTGGTTCTTACTCATTCAGCTACCTTATGTCTTTTGATTGGTGTATTTAATACATTTATGTTTAAGGTTATTATTGATAGGTACTTATTTGATATCTATTTTTCCTTTTTTACCTGTGTTCCCCCCTGTCTGTTTCTTCTTTTTATGTATTTATTAATTATTTTAAAAGATTTTATTCATTATTTTTAGAGAGGAGGCAGGGAGGGAGGAAGAAAGGGAGAGAAACATTAATGTATGGTTGCCTTTTACCTGCCTCCAGCTACAGACCCAGCTGGAGACCTGGCTTGCAATCTAGTTATGTGCCCTGACCGGGAGTTGAACCAGGGACCTTTGGGTTCGCAGGCTGGCACCAATCCACTGATCCACCAGCCAGGGCTGTTTCTTCATCTTTTTAAAGTAGACCTTTTAGCTTCTCTTGCAATGCTAGTTTGGTGGAGATGTAGTGCTTTAGCTTTCTTTTGTCTGGGAAACTCCATATTTCATCTTCCATTTTGAATGAGAGCCTTGTTGGGTAGAATAGTCTTGGTCGTAGGCCTTTATTTTTCATTGTTTGGAATATTTTTTGCCATTCTCTTCTGGCCTGTAGTGTTTCTGTTGAGAAATTAGCTGATAACCTTATTGGCACCCCCTTGTATGTTATTAGTTGTTTCTCTGTTGCTGCTTTTAGGATTCTCTCTTTGTCTTAGAAATTTGCCATTTTAATGATGATGTGTCTTGGAGTGGGCCTCTTTGGGTTCATCTTCATTGGGACTCTGTGCTTCCTGCACCTGTGTGACTTTTTCTCTCCTGAAGTTAGGGAAGTTTTCTATTATTACTTTTTCAAACAGGTTTTCTATCCCTTGCTCCTCTTCTCCTTCTGGTATCCCTATGATACAGATATTATGTTTCATGTTGTCCTGCAGTTCTCTCAAAACCTCTTTTTTTTCAGTCTTTTTTCATTTTGTTGCACTGTCTGGGAATTTTGTTCTATGTTGTCCTACAGTTTGCTGATCTGATCTTCTGCTTTCTCTATCCTGGTTTTGTTTCCTTCTACTGTGTTCTTCAATTCAGAAATTGTATTCTTCATCTCCTCCCAGCTCTTATTGATAGATTCTATGTCCTTTTTAATGTTGGTGTAGTTTTCAGTAAGTTCCTTATAGCTTCCTTGGAGTTCTTTGTAGTCTTCTTTGAACTTTGAAATAATTGAGCTTCTCTATCATCATTTTTTAAATTCTATGTCTGATAGTGTGCTTGTCTCTATTTCATTTAGCAGTCTTTCTGGTGGTTTCTCCTTTCCTTTCAATGAGGGTTTGTTTCTTTGTCTTCCCATATTAGGTGACTCTTCTTGTTTGTTTTTCCTTCTTAGATTGGTCTGCTTTGACTTCCTGGCTTCATGGTTTGACCTTCTGTGGTGTAGAGGTGTACTTTCTTTACTTCCTCAAAACTGTTTTTAAAATGTTAATTTGTTTTGTTTTCTGAATTCTTTGCATTTTTTTAAAAAACAATTTTCAGCTTCATTGAAGTGTAATTGACAAAATTGTAATATATTTAAAGTATAGAATGTGATGATTTGATATGCATATACATTGTGAAAGGGTTCTACCCAATGAGTTAATTAACACATCTATCACCTCAAATATTTAACTTTTACTTTTTGTAAGAATGTTTAGGTTCTACTCTCAGCATATGTCAATTATATAACAGTATTATCAATTGTAGTAATCACATTTTAAGATTCTCAGACCCTTTTTATCTTAGCTTAAGATTTGTATTCTTCTGCCAGCCTCTCCCTGTTTCCCACATCCCTCAGACCCTGACAACCACCAGTTTCATTTATGTTGCAAATGACAATATTTTCTTCTTAAATTGAATTTATTGGGGTGACTTTGGTTAATAAAATTATGTGGGTTTTAGGTGTGCAATTCTATAATACATCATCTGTATACTGTGTTCACCACCCTAAGTCAAGTCTCCCTTTATCCACCTGTACCTTCTGTGACCTCCCTCCACCCCATCTGCTCAGGTCATCACTATTCTATGTCTACAAAGTTTTGTTGTTGTCGTTGTGTGTGTATATGTATGGGTGTTTAGCTTAATCCCTTCACCTATTTCACTCAGTCCAGATTTCCTTCTTTGTTAAGGCTAATAGTATTTCAATGTGTGTGTGTGTGTGTGTGTATTTCTTTGATTCATTCATTCATTGACAGACACCTAGTTGCTTCCATACCTTATCTATCATGAAGAATGTTGTAATGAACATTTGAAGATAGATATCCTTTTTTAAAGTAGTTACTGATAATTACAGACCTATTATTGCCATTTTGTTCATTGTTTTCCATGTTGTCTTATAATTCCTTTGTTCCTCTCTTGCTCTATGATTCGATGATGTTCTACAGTGGTATGCTTTCACTCCTTTCTCTTTAGTTTTTGTATGTCTACTATAGATGTTTGCTTTGTGGTTACTATAAAACATATTTGATGCTTACATAAAAATGTAACAGTTTGTTTTAAGCTGATAGCAACTTAAGTTTACACCCCTACAAAAGCTCTACATTTTTATACAATTACTATTCTTCAACATTTTGTTTTTGATATCACAATTTACATTTTTTACATTGTGCATCCATTCACAAATTATTGTAGTTCTAGTTATTTTTAATAATTTTGTCTTCTAATTTTCATACTAAAGTTACAAGGGATTTGGCCACTACTATTACAAGAGCATTTTTTTTTTTTTTTTTAAAGTTTTATTCATTATTTTCAGAGAGAAGGGCAGGAAGAAAGGGAGAGAAGCATCAATGTATGGTTGCCTTTCACCTGCCTCTAGCTAAGGACCTGGCTGGAGACCTGGCTTGCAATCTGATTATGTGCCCTGATTGGGAATCAAACCAGTGACCTTTGAGTTTGCAGGTTGGTGCCTATCCACTGAGTCACCAGTCAGGGCACAAGAGTATTATTAATTTAACTATATATTTCCTTTTACCATGAAGTTTATAGCCTCATTCATTTTCCTGTTACTACTTGATCTTTTAGCTGAAGAACTGCTTTTAATATTTTATTGCCAGTTTAGTGGTAATGAATTCTTTCAGCTTTTGTTTATCTTTTCAGTTCTAAAGGAAAACTTTGCTAGGTAGACAATCCTTGGTTGGCAGTTTTTTCTTTCAGAAATTTGAATATATTATCCACTCCCTTCTGGTCTCTAAAGTTTCTGCTAAAAAAATCTGCTCATAGTTTTATGGAGGTTCCCTTGTAAATAACAAGTTACTTTTCTTTTGCTGATCTTAAAATTCTCTCCTCATCTTTAACTTTTGACAATTTAATTATAATGTGTTTCAATGTGGCTCTTTTAAAAATTCTTCTTATTTGGAACTCCAGGTTTCCTGAATATGGATGTCTTGTTTCTTTCCTCAGGTTAAGGAAGTCCACAGCTATTATTTCTTCTAATAAGCTTTCTGTTCCTTTGTCTCTTTTTTTTTTTTTTCTGAGAACCCATAATGCATTTATGGGTTTTCTTAATGGTATCCTATAAGTCCCTTAAGCTCTCTTCAAAGTTTTTTCATTTTATATTCTTATTGCTTCTCTGATTGGATGAATTTCACTGCCCTGTCTTAAGTTCCTTGATCCTCTTTTCCTTGATTAGGACTGCTGTTGAATTCCTCTATTAAATTTTTCAGTTCAGTTATTGTATTATTCAGCTTTGATTCCTATCTGGTACTTAATATTTTCTACCTCTTTGAAATTCACACTTTGTTCATGCATTGCTTGCCTGATATTGGTGATCATCTTTATGACTGTTGTGTTTTGAACTCTCTATCAAGTAAATAACTTATCTCCATTTTATTAAGATCTATTTCTGATTTACCTTGTTCTTTTGTTTGAAACATATCACCCCATTTCTTTCTTTTCCTTAATTCTCTGTGTTTTGCTTATTAGATTAACACAGAGGAGTCTCAGTCTTAGCACAGTGGTTCATGTAGAATATGACCCTGGTCAATCAGACCAGTCTGAGCTCCTATCTCTCAAACCTTTGTGATTGTCCAAGCCACCTCCTTAATCTTATTGGCTCTCAATATTTGAGACTGTGTCAACACTCATTAATATCCAAGGAGGGAGAACTGCATTTAGCACCTTAATGCAGGATGATTGGAAGCTGAACCCTGAAGCAGCAACTTGGAAAGTATGTAGTTAGGCTCCTTCCAGAAAGTGGGAAATGGGTGTTTTTGCCTGTTTCCTTTGTAATAAGCTCAGGTATATAGCTGAGGTGGTGGGGGTTAGGAGGAAGAGTTCTCCTGCTCCCATTAAGAACTGCTTCTTTGTTTGCTATAGTCCTGTGGGATACCTGAATGCAAGCCCCCTCAGCTAGCAACGCCAGGTGACTCAGGAACCTGTCCCTTGTGTAGTAACTGCAAAAGTTGAGGCATCAGTCATGTGTACAAACTCTTTGCAGGGAGATACTGGTGACTTCAAACAGGCTAAAGTGATAAGGTGGTGAGGTGTCCTTGGTCTTTGAAGAGAGTTGTTGGCAGCCCCCTAGACATGTATTAAATTAGAAGTCTGACCCACAGGCAGCAGTTTTAAAGTAAGCAAATGGACTCCCTTCAGGGAAAAACTGGCAGGTGTGCAGTTCTGCCTGCTGCCTATGCACTGAGCCCTGAGGGCTAAGTACGGTGAGTGCTATGCCCATTAACAATTGCTTCTTTGATTGTTATAGTCTTATGGGTCTTATCGATGAAAGCCTTACTTATTTTCAGAGCTACAAGTTTTGGGGACATATCCATTAGGCAAGAATATTAAAAGTGAGCATGCTAGCCCTGGCTAGTGGCTAGATGGATAAGGTTCCGGCCTATGAACCCAAAGGTCGCTGGTTTGATTCCCAGCCAGGGCACATAACCAGTATGCAAGACAGGTTTCCAGCCAGGTCCATAGCTGGAGGCAGGTGAAAGGCAACCATACATTGATGTCTCTCTCTCTCTCTGCCTCTCTCCCTTCCCCTCTCTCTAAAAATAATAAATAAAAAATATTTTAAAAATGTGAGCATGCTAAATGTGGGGCCCAAACCCTTCACTCCTGAAGGAGAAACTAGGAGTTCACTTTCTACTGTAGGGTGCTGTGATAAGGGTGGGGTTAATCATGAGAGTGTACCTCAGCCTTTCCTACTAGTTTTGATATAAGTATTTTTTCATTTCCCCTATGTGTAGGAGCTGCTCATCTAGTTTCTGGATTTCTTCCAGAAGTATATATTTAGTGTGTCCAGGGGAAAGGGAGAATTACAAGCCTTTTATGTCACCATCCCCATTGGCTCTTTGCAGGAAGGTTATCTTCCATTTTGGGGGAGTAAACTAATTACTTTAATCTGAGGTCTGGGAATCTCTAGTTCTTTAATTAGACCTCTTTTGTAAATAAAGTTTAAAATGTAGACTTTTTTCTATTTTAAAACTCCTTATGGTATCATCTATGAGACATAGAGGTACTAGTCTTTCAGTTAAATATTAAGGCAAAACTATTGATGCTGGTCTTAAACCTAACAGGTATGAAAAATTATTTTAAAAAATAATACCAGCAAATGCATAGAAATTTGTAATACTATATCCAGGTATTTAAGATCTAATTCCACTTAACAAAAAGAGTAGATTCAGAAATTTTAATACAGTATAAAAGGAAAAATTAGAAGAAGAAATATAGAAGGTGAAAAAAATTTTAGAGTAACAACAGAACACTATATAATGGAAATGTGCTAATATGTGTAGTGGAGTAGGTGATTGACAGATATGGGTCCTGAGCATTTCAAATGTGGTAGTGTGAGTGAGAAATGAAGTTTAAATTTAAAAAATTTTAATCAATTCAAATTGTAATAGCCACATGTGGTTAGTAGCTACTGTATTGATTAGACAGTTTAGATCAAAGATGGGGAATATAGTAATTACTAAGACAAATTTTAAGATGAAAGATTTATAATAATACTACAAATAAAATCTGAGACCTATCATAAGGGAGTAACATGTTCAAAGTCAAAGAATTCTTCCATAATTTGACATTTGAATAAAAATCTTCAGAAACAGCAAATTACCGTTCAAAGGTATTGGTACAGAAAAATGACTATGTAAAAAAGGATCATACAAGAAATAGTTACTGTTAATTTATATAAAAACTTGTTATAATAAGACAGGAAAAATCCTAATTATCTGAAAAACAAAACACGACAGCACTTTATAAATATCTATTGATCTGAATTGACTTTTATAGTGGTATGGTGGTAAAAAAGGCACAATTTCCCTGAGGCTACAAATAAAATACTCTCAAGATTTAAGGTAAATTAATAATGCATGAACTCTTCCTTATCATGTCTTTGGCACCACCTGTTAGATCATTTATAAGGAAGAAACAGTTTAGCTGGCATGTCTAATTCCCTTTTTAAAGGTTAAGTATTTTTCTGACTATAGAAAAATATTTCCTTTATATAGCAAGTTCATAATATACATAAAAGCGTAAAGAAAATAAAGTCAACTCAAGCCCTGGCTGGTGGCACAGTGGATAAGGCATCGACCTGAGAACCCAAAGGTTGCTGGTTCGATTCCCAGCCAGGGCACATAACCAGGTTGCAAGCCAGGTCTCCAGCCAGCTCTGTAGCTGGAGACAGATGAAAGGCAACCATACATTGATGTCTCTCTCCCTCTCTGCCTCTCTCCCTTCCCTTCTCTCTAAAAATAATAAATAAAATCTTTAAAAAAATAATAAAAAAATAAAGTCAACTCAGCCCCCAAATAACCATTATAGTTGTGGTTATATGTTTCCTTCTAGTCTTTTTTCTACACAGACTCCCTTTCAAAAATCACAGAACAAAAATTATGTTATATTTTATAATTTTCTTTTAAAAAACTTATCCTCATCTAATGCTTTTTATAAAGACAAAGCATATGAACATGACATTAACTGGGAAATAGGCTAAGCCAACTGACTAATTAGATTCACATTTATGCCTTCATTGCTAATTGTGTTAACTTGTTTGAACTAAAGTCTCAAAGGGTTAATTAAGTAGCAGCTTTTATCAAAAAAAGAAAATGTACTCAAATTTTACAAATATGTGCAAATTTATGTCTTTCATTTCCCAGTACTGAATCTGAACTTGTGCAAAATTTTCTCACATTGACAACTTATTAAAACCTAGAATTTTACCAAGGTTAAGAAAACAGAGGTACAAATAAAACCCCAATTAATGTGGTAGTTGTTTCTTGTTTAAGGAAATTCCAAATTGTAAAATATGCTAACAACTACAAGAAAACCATAAAGGATTGATTCAAATTATCATGGCTCAAATACTAGTATTTCAGAGATCAAGCATATTCTGGGGGGTAGAACTTTTTTGACTAGGTCACATTCATACTTCCCTTGCTAGGAATTTGAAGGTCAAAATTCCTGTGTATCCAAAAACCCACTGGATATTAAAGCAGAAAATATAACTAAAAAGTAATTATCCAAATATAGGAACATTATCATCTCTAATAATTAGTTTTAGTGTCAGCTAATCTAGGCCAGTGCTCAGTCATTCAATTAAATACTAATCTAGGTGTTTGCTGTGAAGGTATTTGGCAGAGCAGTCAACATCTATGATCAGTTGATAACAAGGAAAGTTGACACTGCATGATTTGGGTGGGCCTTGACCATTTAGTGGAAGGTCTTATCGGCAAAACTGAGAGTTCCTTGAGGAAGAAGAAATTCTGCTCAAGACTGCAGGATCAATTCTTACCCCAAAATTTTCAACCTGCCTACCTGCCCTATAAATTTCTGTTTTGCCAGCTCCCACAATCATATAAGCCAATTTTTGAAATAAATAAACCTCTTAATTATATCTACACCAATACTCCTTTTCTCCCTCCCTCTCACCAATTGGATTAAAAAAGAATGCCTCATGCTTTTCTTCATTGAGTAATATATAGCTTGGTAGTTTCCTGCTATCATTGGTAAGTCAAGTCCATTGCAATGATGCTACTCTGGTACTGAAAGCTACACATCTGACCATCTGACAAATACCACAGATTAGTACATTTAACAAAATTAGTTCAAACATCTCTCTCCCTATCCAGAGTGTATCCATTTACTAAATCTAGTGGTTCTGGTTTAATTTTATTTTTTTAGAGTTTGAGGTGGTTTTCACACAAATTCACATCATGTACACACACACGCACACATGTAACAATGTTAAAAAGAGTCAAATCAAGGCCCTGGCTGGTGGCTGAGTAGATAGGCGCCAGCCTGTGGACCCAAATGTTGCTGGTTCGATTCCCAGCCAGGGCACATAAGCAGGTTGCAAGCCAGGTCTCCAGCCAGGTCCGTAGCTGGAGGCAGGTGAAAGGCAAACCATACATTGATGCTTCTTTCCCTCTCTGTCTCTCTCCCTTCCCCTCTCTCTAAAAATAATAAATAAAATATCAAAAAAGTCAAATCATGAAGAAGGAAAGATATCTGATAACTCTAAATGTTAATACAGTTATTGTAATTTAACATTACATTTTACTCCGAACTTCCTAATAGCAAGGACAAAAAGCAAAACCAAACTAAATCATGTAATTCTTTTAACAAAAGGAAACATCTTTATTCTTTGAGAGAAAAACTTTCTGGTATAGACTTCAGTGAACAACTTGTTTTCAAGAGTCCTTAAATATAAGGTAAAGAGCAAAATAATTGACATTTTCAGTAATAGTTTTCAAATAGGTGCAAAGTTGATCATATTACAGTCTATTCACTTATTAACCAAGGACCCAAAACATAAAAGCTAGAACTTAATGATGGAGGAGAAGTAATTCTAATGACCTCTCTTTGATATAAGTAGGCAGTCAGTATATACCTTAGATCTAAATTGTTCAACAATGGTCATTGGCCACAGACGGTGACCAACAACTTGAAATATGACTAGTTGAATTTAGATATGCTGTAAGTATAAAATACACACTGGATTTCAAAGATGGGTATTAAAAATATAAAATATTTCATTAATAATTTTATATTGATTATATACTTAAATGACAGTATTTTGACATATTGGGTTAAATAAAATATATTATTACAATTAATTTCACTTGTTTCTTTTTACTTTTTCTAAGTTGGTTCCTAAAAAATGTTAAATTATATTCATGGCTAATATTACATTTCTGTTGGACAATTGTGCCTCATATATTCTTCCTAACTTTTTTCACAACAGGAAGCAACTGGCCACTAGGGGACTAACAGTATCAATATCTATCTAATACAGCTCTGGCTTATGAGTTGGGAAGTTCTGCCCAAGGAGATTTTCTTTTGACATAATTTTCCTCAGCCAAACTTATGAAACAATATCAAGACTTTA
The DNA here is from genome assembly GCA_004026585.1 of Noctilio leporinus. Classification (NCBI taxonomy): domain Eukaryota; kingdom Metazoa; phylum Chordata; class Mammalia; order Chiroptera; family Noctilionidae; genus Noctilio; species Noctilio leporinus. The sequence continues at coordinate 56,250 of PVIW01007020.1, read as the reverse complement.
GATAATCTAAGGCATTCTCTTCCTAGGATCAGTTTGTTTGTTGGCAGTGTGCAAATGAAGAGGCGATCTCATTTATTTCTGATTTCTGATGGACAGTAGTAAAGAGGCTACTCCTTTATGATTTGAAAAAATGCAATCAGCATTCTTACTGGGGAAGAAAATCAGTCCTGCATGAATTAAACTTCAGGTATGCTTTTAGGCCAAGACAAACTGTTCCTGAAAACTTAATCTCAGAACTGTCAAGTACCTGGGCAAGTACTGAAGTACACTCCAGAATTTCATCCATTGAGGTGACTTTGGTCACAGAATTTTCAAGTACCTCTGATTTATATTCTCGCTCTCTCTCTCCTCTACTTCTCTCCCCTCATGCTAATATTTCTATAGAACATATCTTTTTGTGCCATCTCTCATGTTAGGAAATGAGTTGGCCTATTGAGTTTAATTACTGGGTTCTGACCATTTTAAACTCAGTTTTATCTGCTAAAGACAACAATTTTGGTTTTGATAAAACTGATGTTGAACAAGTGATTCCAAGGAAGAGAAGCAAGAGAGTGGAGAGAGTGAAATAGGGACAGAAAGACAAAACAAAGGTGCTCTGTAGCTGGTCAGTGCTCTGTGCACGGGAGCCTAATCCCTGCTGGAGCCTTATAAAGAGTCATGTTGAATATGTCTGAACTGTTTGAATGTGCTTAAATTGTTTGCCCAAGGGACACAGAGAGAGTATTTATGCATTAGCTCCTATTCCCATGGGCCAAGGGTTGCTTGGTATGTTAACCCTCTTGAATTTCCAGCTTGGTTTCCCACAGGCAGTCCATGCCACGATGCCAAAGCAGAATGCTAAAGCTACTCAGCAGAGCTGTAGCAAGGCCACACCTATGATAGCCGGTAGCTGTAGCTAGGGCTGGATGAAAAGAATAGAACAGGATGACAGGAGGGAAGGTTCACAAAGCAACCAATACAAAGCTCTTATATGCCCATCTATTTTTCCACTGGGATTGAGAATTTAAAATCATCTGGAACTACAGAAAAATATTATCTTTTCAAAAATCCCAATATATTAAATTATTCTGAATATTATTGCAGAAAAAAAGAGAGGTAGCTCTTGGGCATATTAATAGGGAGACAAAAACATCACAGAAAAATTCATAATTTTTGCAAAGCAAGCATTTAAAATACCATAGTATCATTCTCAAACATAGATTAATCTTTTAACAAAAAGAAAAAAAAATATCAAGGTAAAAAAAAAAAAGAAATGAAAAAAAATAGTTTGGATGAATGTAGAGCTTAGAATTATTTCTATACAACTCATATCAAATTAGGATTCTGTGGACTTTAAATAATAACCCATAGAAATAATGGTAGCTCACTTATTTAATGCTTATTTTGACCTAGGCATTGGCTAAGCACTTTATATATACCAGTTTCCTAGGTTAAAAAAACCACCCTCAAGATGAATAATGTTCAACTTTGTGGACTGACCTTCAGGGAGTGTATTAGGATTCTCAAAAGAAACAAAACCACAAGATTTGGATGTGGGTGTGCATGTGTGCTTGTGTGTAAACACAGGGGTGGGCAAAAGTAGGTTTACAGTTGTGCATTCATGAAATGCAATTTATCCTTGTATTATTATTGATTAATTATCATACTATTTGTACAACTGTAAACCTACTTTTGCTTGCTCCTGTAGATGCATATATGTCTGTGAATATATATAGGGTGGGGAGATTGATTGATTTTAAGGAGCTGGCTCACATCATTGTGGAGGCAGATAAGTCCCCACCTTCATGGGAGGCTGGCTGGCTGGAGACCCAGGGAAGAGGTGATGCTGCAGCCCAAGTCCAAAAGCAACCTTTTGGCAAGCATAGTCCCCTCCTCTGCAGAGGGTATCACTCTATTCTCTCCAAAAGTCTCCAACTGGTTGGAAGAAATTTATCCACGTTATAGAAAGTGATCTGATTTATTCAAAGTCTATCGAATTAATGTTAATCTCATCTAAAAACAAAACAAAACAAAACAAAAAACACCTTCACAGCAAAATCTAGTGTTTGACCCAATACCTGAGTACTGCAGCCTAACCAAGTTGATGCATAAAAATAACCATCATACCCTGGCTGATGTGGCTCAGTGGATTGAGCACCAGCCTGCAAACCCAAGGGTTGCTGGTTTGATTTCCAGTCAGGGCACTTAACCAGCTTGCAAGTCAGGTATCCTGCCAGGTCTGTAGCTGGAGGCAGGTGAAAGGCAGCCATATAGTGATGTTTCTCTCCCTTTCTTCCTCCCTCTCTTCCCCTCCTTCTAAAAATATTGAATAAAATCTTAAAAACAACAACAACAAACCATCACACTAAGAAATACATTTTACGCCACAAGTTGGTACACTCACACACACATATATATACACAAGTGTGTATCTGAAACAAGAATTTCAGAAATCAATATTTTTAGTAAGGTTTTGTATGCTGGTATTTGCTACTCCATATTTTTTCCACTTCATTAAAAAGAAAAAATACTTATAATTCACTAAATTGATTTCACAATCCACTAATGTATCACATAAATTGAAAAACCCTGCTCTAGATGACATATCCATTTACTCCTGTTTTAGAATACTGGTAAAGAAATGCATCACAGTGACACCAGAATATGATATCTGGGAAGGAAATTAAGTATATTTGGACATAATGAACACATATATATCTGAAAACATACAAAAGGCCCAATTTCTTATTACCATAGAAACATCATACACTTAGCAAATGAGCATAGTATTTTATCATGGTCATAATACATATTTGAGAATAAAATAAGACAGGCCTAAAGACATAACAAAATCAGAGGCAATCAATGTGGCTTGGTGTCCTAGGGGGTACATCACCAATAAAATCAATACAATTTCCCTAAACACCATTATTCCCCACCCCTATTTAAACAAATCAAATTACATGTGATAAAAGTGGTCAGCAGCAGTTTATTTATTTTTATTTAAAATTATAAAGAAAATCATTACTTCTCCAGCATGGAAAGAATAAGAAGAAAATTATAAGAAAATGTTTTGTTGAGATAACTGAAAAAAAAAAGTATGGATTAAACAAAACCAAATGTAACTTTTTCCTCTCTGGATACAGCCCAGTTCTAAAACCTAAATGGGACTTATCTTAGTGACTGATGACATATGACTCGGAACGTTAACTGCTAAGAACTAATTCTGTGTACTTTTTTTTTTTTTTTTTTTTTTAATTTTATTGTTGTTGTATTACATCCATCCCCTTTTTGCTCCCCTCTGTCCCCCCACCCACCCACCCATTCCCCCCAAAGTCAATCCCACCTGTTGTCCATGTCCATGGTTCCTTTATACTAGGTTCTTGTCTACGCTGCTCCCCATCTTTGCCTCTACCTCTAATTCTGTGTACTTTTTAATATGCACCTTGTAAGGTAATGAGTTTCAGAAGAACCTGAGCACAAGTATATCTAAAAATAATGAATAATACAATAGCACATTATTTATGTACAACTCAAAAAAAAATTTCATATTCTGTTCTTTAAAGTCAGATAAAGGTCAAAATACAAGAAAAATGTGCTAAAAATAAACTGAGCTCCAGATCCAGTGAAGATGGCAGCATAGGCAGAGATGGGTCAACTTTTTGCATAACCATATCAGAATTACAACTAAAATATAACACAACTATCAGCTAGAACCACCAGAAATCAAGTTCAATGGAAGTCTGACAACTATGGAATTAAAGAAACCACGTCCATTGAGATGGGTAGGAGGGGTGCAGGTGAGGAAAGGGCTGATCTCTTACCCACGTGTGGTGGACAAAATTTCGGGAGGGATATCTCAGGAGGGAGGTGTCCCAAACCCAGACCAGGTCTCCCAGCCCAGGGTTCCAGTGCCAGGAAGACATGTCCCTACTACTTCTGGCAGCAAAACCCAGTAGGGATTGAGTAGGTGGAAGAAACTTCTGGACCCTCAAGTACTACATCTTAAAGAACTCACATGCAGACTCACCTACTCAGAGTTACTCCCTCTGAGTTCCAGCACCTGTGTAGCAGCTTGAAAGGCACTGGTAGCACACAGGGAGAAGCTGAAGTGTCTGGGATCAAGGTAAGCAGAGGCCAGTGTCTCTTTTCTAAACCCTCCCCCTATAGAAAGCTGGTGCCATATCTGAGACTCTACACCGCCCAGCTTACCGACCCACCCAAACTGCTTTTCCATATGAATGGCTGGTCTTGGCTTATGCTTCATAACTCACAAAGTCCTATCAAACAAGCAGCAGCTGCCTCAGTGAGCTCCAGGCCTGGCACTAGCAGCAGACAGCCTAGATTCACAGCTTGGTTTCACCAGGAAATCTCCAAGCTCAGCACAAGTAGCAGCATCTCAGGCTACTTTATAGCACAGGCAGGGGGCCCTGGGCAGAGCACAGGTGGCCTGGAACACCCAGAAATGCCAGGACCAGTGCATCCAGTGGACAGCTAGAATATCACTAGCCTGCCCTTTCACAGCCCATCCTCAACAGAAAGCAGAGGTTGTTGGTCAGTGTGCATGGCCAGACCTTGCACCTGACTGGCCTGGGCAAATCCCTCCCATTGATCTGTCAACAGCGACCAAGGCTCAACTACAAGAGGAGGGTATACTCAGCCCACACAGAGGGTGCACCTCAATTACCCAGCTTGGGTGATGCGGAGGCTGTGCCACTGAACTCTACACAGCACCTACTACATTAAGCCACACTGTCAAGATACAGAGTCAAAGCAGCTCTACCTAATACACAGAAGCAAACACAAAGAGGCTGTCAAATTGAGGCAGCACAGAAGTATGGCCCAAGAGAAAGAACAGAACAAAACCCCAGGAAAAGAACTAAACAAAACAAAGATAAGTCAGCCTATCATGCAGAGTTCAAAACATTGGTGGTCAGGTTGCTCAGAGAAAGGACTGAACAACAAAATAAAGGAGAATGTGAAATAAACAAAAACATACAGAGAATCAACTGTGATGGAAAGGAAGCCATGATTCAAATCAATGCTTTAGAACAAAAGGAAGAAATAAACATTCACCCAGAATAGAAACAAGAAATAAGAATTGAAAAAAACAGGGAGAAGCTTAGGAACCTCTGGGACAACTTTAAACATACCAATATCCAAATCATAGGGGTGACAGAAGGAGAAGAGGAAGAGTAAGAAACTAAAAACTTATTTGAAAAAAAATGAAAGAAAACTTCCCAAATTTGGTGGAAAAACAAAATAGACATACAAGTTCAGGAAGCACAGAGAATCCCAAACAACTTGGGCCCAAAGAGAACCACACCAAGACACTTCATAATTAAAATGCCAAAGGTTAAAGATAAAGATAGAAGCTTAAAAGCAGAAAGAGGAAAGAAGAGAGTTACCTACAAAGGGGTTTCTATAAGGAATCATTTGATTTCTTAAAAGAAACTTTGCAGGCAAGAAGGGACTGGCAAGAAGTACTCAAAGTGAGGAAAAGCAAGAACCTATGACTGAGATTACTCTATCCAGCAAAGCTATCATTTAGAATGGAAGGGAAGGTAAAGTGTTTCCAAGACAAGGTAAAGCTAAAGGAGTTCATCATCACTAAGCCCTTATTATATGAAATGTTAAAGGGACTTATTTAAGAAAAAGAAGATTAAAACTATGAACATTAAAGTGATAACAAACTCACAACTATCAACAATAGAATGTAAAAAAATAAAAACATAAACAACCAATCAGGATCAGAATCATAGGTATGGGAATCATTTGGAGGGTTATCAGCTTGGAGGGTGAATGCGGAGAAATGGGGAAATGGTGCAGGGATCAAGAGGCATAATTGGTAGGTACAAAATAGACAGGAGATGTTAAGAATAGTGTAGGAAAGGGTGAAGCCCAAGAACTTACATGCACAACCATGGACATAAACTAAGTGGGGAAGGGTTGCTGAAAGGAAGGAGGGTGCTAGGTGGAAGGGGGCAAAGGGAAACAACGTTGGGACAACTGTAACAGCATAATCAACAAAAATATACTTAAACTATACACTAGGTTCAAACTTAAACCTCAGCTTCATAGAAACTATATAGGAAGCAATCCTTTTAGACGCAGATGTGTGGATCCTGACATTTCAGATACTACTTTTCAGTAAGACCCAACTAAAACCAAAAAAATTTACAGCACGAACTACCATAAAATTTTCTTACATAATTATTAAGTAAATACCTACAGTTAGAGAAGAACACTAACTTGTGGTTAAGAGTACTAACATTGAGGAGCTAAAAACACTCAAGCATGCACTTTTATTTCTCACCACATTTTTCTAGAGAAGCATGGCAAATTTTTCATTTTTGCAAAGCTAGAGGTCAATATCAAAGAAAGTACACACACACACACACACACACACACACACACACACACACAAAGGCACCTCTAAGTGTTATGCTATTGTTTTTTGTTGTTGCATTTTTCTCATTACCGTTTAGTCCCTTTATAGTCCCTTTCCCCTGCAGTCACCACACTGTTGTTCAGGTCCACGAGTCCTTTTTCCTTTTTTGCTCAATCCCTCCACCCTCTAGTCCCTACCCTATCCTCAGAGCTGTCATCCTGTTCTCTATCTATGAGTCTGTTTCTATTTTGCTTATTAGTTCAATTTGTTCATTAGATTCCACATATGAGTGCAATAATATATTTGTTTTTCTCTGATTGGTTTATTTCACTTAGCATAATGTTCTCCAGGTCCACCCATGCTATTGTTTCAAGTGTTTGTTTTTATTTATTATGATAGGAATACAGAACCAGAATACAAAATAAGTATACCAAAATTACAGTTATGTACAAATGTATGCATGGGTAAATAAACTTGTTAATGTTTATGAGTTATGCGGCCAGCCATAGGATTTGGGATAGTTTTATTATTTCTGTTTTCAAAAATTATTGTTATACTAATGTTTTAATAAAACAAAGGAAAAATATCAAGTTAAGTCATAGTATAGGCCAAGTCAAAGAGTCACAAAAGTGCCCCATGATTACACTGGCAGGTATAAAATTCAGAGCCTCAGGCACTCCTAAGTGGGTACAAACCTGCTTCTTTGCCTGGTCAAAGTCAGGCACAAATGGGTTAGGCATAGAGAGGTCAAATGACCAGCATAAAATCGTGGTCAACAGGGACCTTTCACTGTGAATGGCAATAAACCCATTCAACCACATCTCCTTTGGGGAGGTAAAAATGCCAGTAAGTAAATAAAGAATGGGGCCTTGATCAAGCTAAGGATATATCCTTTCCAGCCTTAGAAACCAAAGATCCCAGAGCGACTATAGCACTGGAAGCATAATGCTCCTATGTAAACTTGCAGTTAGATCCAATTTCTGAAGGCAATATGTGAATGTACCTTCCTTGCAACCTTAAAGAATCAAACTAATTTTTGTTCTACAGAGGAAAAGTGTACTAAAACTAGAATCTAAACATACTTTAACAGAGTTATGGTATCTAAGAAGAGTGGTATGTACAACAGAAGTCTACAAAGGAATTATGTTGGTTATTAAGCACATACCAGGTGTTTAATAAGTAACTATTGTAGATGAATAATAAAACTATATAAGCATCAAACTTTAAAGAGGAATGCTGAAAGCTGAGCCACCACAATGATGGTTTCTTATGCATATTGCTATGATAATTCCCTAAGTATCTGGTATTTTAGAATTTCAAGTATTTCATTTCCAGTTTTTCTATCAGAGACTCAACATATTCTCTTAAAATATGATAATAAGATTTCATTGTATTCTTTTTAAATAAAGTATTTCATGTATATAAATAAATGACCAATATAATATATTCCTTTTTGCCTACTACCCAACTAAAGAAATAAAACACTGCAGATATTATCAAAATACTAAAGATATGCTCCAATATCCACTTTAATAAATAAAACACTACAGATGTGACCATCCCAGTTAAGAAAACACTACAAATATGACTAATAGTAACTACCACTCAACTTAAGAAATAAAAAACTACAGATATGGCCAAAATATCGTAGATTCAACCAATAAAACTCTGTGACCTTTCCCTCTTCTCACATTCTCCTTCCCCAGAAGTAATAACTATTCTAAATTTCTTTTCTATATTTTTCATACATGCTTTTACACTTTCACTACTTCTTACTATATCCATAAACAATAGCAGCAGTGGCTTTCCTAAAATATTTTGCATTTATCTCCTAAAACTTTTTAAAACTATGTACCCCCTTGAACATTTGACATTTTAATAATGGCAAAGGATGTATTTTCCAGTTTATTGCATATTGAATGCATGCTTTAAATATGTTTTGTCAAAGCCTTAGAGTTTCTGTTTAACTTGTTCAATTTATGGAAAATATAATCATATAACTTAATTGGCAAAACTAGTCCTCATTGTCAAACCCAATCAGCTAAATCAGACTTAGCCTGTCAGAAAAAGTCTAACTTAATTTTCAGATTCAAATTAATGTGTTATTATGTATCCCCAAGATAATTTTCTCACTTGTGAATTTTAATTTTAATATAGATAAATGGACAGCTAGCTAGCTAGAAAGAGAAACTATAAGGTATGGAGCCTTGCATGAGTTTGTCGCCTGGATGAAAGGATGTGGTGCCCCTTCAATAATTTTTATTGAAGTTTTCTCTGCTGTGCTGTCAAGGGACTCTCCCTCAGGAGAGATTCACTCTCCAATAGTCCCTTTGTTTTGGTTCCCTGGAGATTTTTAAACCCCAAGGCAATGCACCACAGTAAGATTTAATATAGACAAGGGGTAAGGTTTTCTTTTGAAAACTGGGAGACAGATGATTATAAAGTAAGTCAGAAAGGAGAATTGGCAGGCCAGGAGGGAGTTCTCATACAGATCATTTTTAGGAAAGACTACATATGGAAAGAGAGAATATGGACATAAACTCTTTAAAGCTATCAATACCTGTATATTCCACAGAAAATCTTTATGTACCCAAAGATATAGGTATTCCAATTTGAAAATCACTAATCAGTAGCAGGGGTTAACAAACTAGGATCTATCTGCCACCTGTTTTGTAAATAGAGTTGAATTGGACACTCATTTCCATACTATCTATAAGTACAATGGCAGAGTAAAATAGTTGCAACAAAGACTCTGTCTCACCATGCTGAAAATATTTACTACCTGGAGCTTGAAAAACTTTCTTACCCTTGATGTACAACATTGTGTATGTGTTTTGTAAGTCTTTACTTTTTCTTTTTTAATTTAAATTTCAGTCTACGATATTTATTTATTTAGGCTTTTCTTTTTGTATTTTATTTAATCTATATTGTATGTTCTTACATTGCTGTTTAGTCCCTTTATACTCCCACAATCACCACACTGTTGTCCGTGTCCATGAGTTCTTTTCCTTTTTCCTCAATCCCTCCACCCACTAACCCCACCTCCCACTAGCTGTCATCTTGCTCTCCATCTATGAGTCTGTCCCTATTTTCCTTGTTAGTACAGTTTGTTTATTAGACCCCTCATATGAGTGAAATCATATGGTATTTATTTTTCTCTGACTGCCTTATTTCATTTAGCACAATATTCTCCAGGTCCCTCCATACTATTGCAAAAGGTAAAATTTTCTTCTTTTTTACAGCTGAGTAGTATTACATTGTGTAAATGTCTCAGTTGTTTTATCCACTCATTTATTTTTTTTATTTTTTTAAAGATTTTATTTCATTATTTTTAGGAAGAGGGGAAGTGAGAGAGGCAGAGAGGGAGAGAGACATCAATGTATGGTTGCTTTTCACCTGCCTCCAGCCACAGATCTGACTGGAGGCCTGGCTTGCAACCTGGTTATGTGCCCTGGCTGGGGAATCAAACCTGTATCCACTCATTTATTGATGGACACTTGGGCTGCTTCCATATCTTGGCTATTGCAAATAATGATGCAATGAACATCGGGATGCTTATGTTCTTTCAAATTAGTGTTTTGGGTTTCTTTGGGTCTATTCCCAGAAGTGGGACTGCTGGGTCAAAGGCAGATCCATTTTTAACTTTTTAAATTCTTTTTAAAGATTTTATTCATTATTTCCAGAGAGAAGGGTAGGGACGGAGGAAGAAAGGGAGAGAAACAGCCTTTCACCTGCCTCCAGCTACAGACCTGGCTGGAGACCTGGCTTGCAACCTGGTTATGTGTCCTGACTGGGGATCAAACCAGTAACCCTTGGGTTCGCAGGCCCTGGCACCTATCCACTAAGCCATGAGGCAGGGCTCATTTTTAACTTTTTGAGGTATTTCTATACTGCTTTCTACAGTGGCTGCACAAATCTGCATTCCCAGCAACAGTGCAAAAGCGTTCTCCTTTCTCTACATCCTCATTAGCACTTGTTGGTTGTTGATTTATTGACAATAGTTATTCTGACAGATGCAAGATGGTATCTCATTGTGGTTTTAATTTGCACTTCTCTGTTGACTAGTGGCATTGAGCATCTTTTCATATATCTATTGGCTTTCTGTATGTCCTTTTTGGAGAAGTGTCCATTCAGGTTCTTTGCCCATTTTTTAATTGGGTTGTTTTTTTGGTGTTGAGTTTTGTTAAGTACTTTGTAAATTTTGGATATTAACCCCTTATCAGATGTATTAGTGAATATATTCTCCCTTTCTGTGGGTTGTCTTTTGTATGTTGATAATCTTCTTTGCTGTGCAAAAACTTCTGTAGTTTGATGCAGTCCCATTTGTTTATTTTTCTTTTGTTTCCCTTGTTTGGGGAGACATATCTAATAAAATATTGCTATGAACAATGTCTGAGATTTTGCTGCCTATGGTTTCTTCTATGATCTTTATGGTTTCAGGTCTAACATTTAAGTCTTTGATTCATTTTGAATTTATTCTTGTGTGTGGTGTAAGAAGGTGGTCTAGTTTCATTTTTCAGCATGTATCTCCAATTTTCCCATCACCATTTATTGACTAAACTCTAAGTCAAAGTTATATATTCACATAGTTTGTAGGTCCAGATCATTCTAAAAATCTTTATGAAAAATAATATTGCCCTATCCCCAGAAGAAACTACTTTATATTCTTTTAGCTAATGTTTATGGTTATAATAATGCCAAACTAGGGAGCCATAAACCTGACAACTATAAAGCAGACTAAATCCATCCATAACATCTAAATAACGTATTATTAATTCTTTATTTTTCAATTTTAAATGTTGTATATTAACTCATTATTAAAAATTAAGACTTTTCAATTATTCTTGCGGCCTAATACTCTCAATATAGTTGCAAGTCAATGTTTAATATTTATATTATGAGTGAACACTATCAACAACAGAGTTATCCAGTATACTAAGATTATTTTTCTTTTGCAACCTAAGTTTTGTTTTTCTTGGAGATAATAAATTCAGTTTATTTTCCATGTACTTATCTATAATTCAACATCACTTGACATGTTGAGTACATATTTTTTCATTTAATTCCTCTTTTCAGAATGGTACCTCTTCCCTTAAAATTATCTGAAAAACAGACTATGTTGTTTTCTCTTTCCCATGAATAAAGTTCCAGTTTCCAACTGGGTAGAGAAAGTTGCCTAATTTTCAGACTTTCACAAAGGAAATTTTCTTCTTCAGGAGACTTAATATTGATATAATGCTATTCTTTAATATATGGTTTGTGTTCAAACCTCACCAGTTACCCCAATACTGTCCTTTTTAGTAAAGTTTTCCCCCCAATCCAGGACAAGTGCTACATTTAATTGTTATGTTTATCACTCTTTCTTTGTTGTTCATGATGTTGACATGACCAGTTCGGTGTAAATGTGTCCCAATTTAGGTTTTCTGGTTGTTTCTTTGTGATTAGAGTAAGGTTGTGTATTTTAAGAAGTACTAGATGAATAATGTTTTATTCTTAGTGTAAAACACAGGGAAGCATACAGGATGTCAAATCTGACCTATTTGGGGTAAATTTTTTTTTTTTTTTACCACCTGGTTAAGGTGCTATCTTCTAGATTTATCTGCTATAAAAGTACCTTTCACCCACTGTAATTAATAAGTAATTTGCAAGGAGCTACCTTGATACCATGTAAATATCCTGTTTTCCAACAAAGTCTGACCCAATCAGTCAGACTTTTCCCTGAATCAGTGACAGTTGAAAAATGGTAATTTTTCTTAATCATTTCTTCTACATTTATTGGTTAGTATCTAGTTGCTTCTTTAAAAGATTTTCAGGCAGGGTATTGTTTTTAGCATAAGCCTCAACTCAATTCTCAGAGTATCCTGGCACTGCCAATTACTAAGCATTCTGGAATTTTGCAGTTTAAATTGAGTTGCTTCTGGGCCTTCTTCTCTGCCAGATTAGCAGTCATTCTCCTCAGCCCTTTCCACTTGTTCATCTGCTTTCCACTTCCAGAATATTGTTGCTGATTTGCCTCTTCAATTTTCCTTAATCTTGTAGGTTTATGCTTTAAAAAATAAATCCCTTTACTGTCATTTTCATTAGGCTTGAAGAGAAGGTAAACTCCTGTTTTTAACTCACTAACTTTACTTAAAAGTCCAATATTCTTTCCTTGCTTTCAAAATTTATATACATGGCATTATATGGTATGAAATCTTATTCAAGTTGCTCTTTTTTTGCTCAAAATGGTATTTCTGAGGTTTATCCATGTTAATACATGCAACTCTAGTTCATTCATGTTTTAACCCAGTATTTGAATGCCACAATTTTCTTATGTATTTCCACTTTAGTCCCCAATAAATGTTTGGGGTAGGGATCTATTTTTTTACAAACATATACACTCCATCTTTGCAATTTAAGTCAATAGGAAAGTAGGATTATTCATGCAAAATGGTAACTTTAAGACATTTCAATTCTGTAGCTTATAAAATGAATATAATAATACTAGATAGAGAGAACACAATAAATGTCAGTTACTTGAAGACAATAGTGAATTAGGTCTCAAGAATTCAGAAATAAGATTCCACTCATTGTTAAACTGCATGATCAACACATTACAGTCCACAGCAGAGAATGAAAAGAGTAAAACAAAAGAATGGCTGCAGGGCCAGTAACATTGGACCATAATATAACTATTGTAATAGCAAAATAAATAATATTTCAATCAGAATAAGGACACAAAGAAAAAGAAATCATAAAGGCAAATGCAGGCAATCCATAAAAACACTGTCCATGGAAGCAAAAGCCTTACCAGCAGGTGGCAACTTTTCTATTCCAAATGATAAAGCTATTCAAAGGATCAAGATAGCTATAGGGAATTGTGGCCAAATTTATTCAAATATTTCCATTCCTGTAAGTCAGACTACACCTATTTTTGGGATGAATACAATGGGCAATTTTAGGCCTGATGTAAAAAAAAAAAAAACCTTTTATTTTACTTAAATTCACTTACCCTAATGCCCTACTCGCCAGATAACCTACTGTTTCTTTGTCATGTGCCAATTTAATGTCTTTTTAAAGGAAAAATAGTTTATTAATTTAGAGAGAGAGAGAGAAACATCAGTTGGTTGCCTCTCACACACACCCTGCTGGGAACTGAACCTGCAACCCAGGCATGTGCCCTGGTGGGGGACGGAACTGGCAACTTTTTGCTTTGCAGGAGGATGCCCAACCAACTGAAATTCTGGCAACTATTTTAAACTCACATATGTTTTAGTCACTGTGATATTTTTCAGATCCAAATCGCCTTGCAGATGGACATAAATGAGTTTTCAAAGCCTCAAGCCCAGATCCGAGAACACAGTCCAGTGAACGAGCACTTGACTCTGTCTAGCTGCCTCAGCCTTTCCTTAGACTGCACCATCACCATCTGAACTCCATTCTCTACTGCCTTCTAGAATTTCCTTTTCCTCTTTCATGGCAAATATGTATTAAAAATGAAGTAGGGGAGCTCTAATGTTATAACTTTCTTCTGTCTATAAATGTATTGCTGAGTCACATATTTCATCATGGCAATACATTTATTTACTTTTTCAAACACAAATCTTTCTTCTGCTTCCTGACGTATTATCAGTATGAAAGTAGAAACAATATTACAAAATATTTGCTATAGGTGGCTTCTGGTGGAAGACTAGGAAGATAGAGTCAAGACTAGGAAAAGCCTACCTCAATTTTTTTGTGAAACATTTATTCAACTTGTACAGCATTGATGAATTTCTATTAGAAAAGTGTAGGCAATGCCCACCTTTGAAATGTGCTTAGTTTTACAGGGCTATTTTGTAGTTGGTTGTTGGAAACTGAAATCCTCAAATAAACCATGTAATATAGTTACATAACATTGGGGTTTTTAGGTCTGTCAATAAAAGCCTATCTAATAATGAAGTGAGCTCTGTGTTAAGTGCCTATGACATACAAATGAATAGTATATAAGCCTATCTAATAATGAACTGAGCTCTGTGTTAAGTGCCTATGACATACAAATGAATAGTATATAATCCCATATAACTCACAATATAGTCAGAAAGATGAACAAATAAAACATTCAATTAAATTCTGAACTCAAAGGGTTATACAGGTTACACGGCAGTGTAGTTATATCAAGAAAGGAATGATTAACTCTTCTAGTTAAGAAGTTTTTAAAAAGTTGAAGAAAGCATCAAGTATTTCAAAGGGCCTTTTAAATGGAATTAAGCATGAGCAGGAGTAGAAGTGTGCCAGCTAATGGGAGTGGGAGAAGACATTAAACTTGAGAAACAGCAAGGAGTTCTGTGATGCATAGGATGGATATAACAAGTATAAAGGAAGAAAGCTAGAAAATTGGGCTGGGCACAAATCGGGCCTTGCATGATATGCCAAAAAATTAAACTATTTTTGGCCATGCTTCCCAAGAAGTGTGTCAAAAAATGTATCCCTTCAGCCTTCAAGATGATCAGGAGAGAAATTCTTGGGTCATGGGGTAGCTGTCTATTCGATTTTACAACAAACTGCATTTTTAAACATATTTGTATCATTTTCACAGCAATCACTACTGTATGAAAGTTATGGTTGCTCTAACTATGTTTATGTCAATCTTTAGAATTGTAGCCATGTTTGTGGGTTTCCTGATGACTAATGACGTTGAGTAACTTTTCATATGCTTAGTCGTGATCCTTATAGTTAATAACGTGCCTGGGTTAGGCTGTCACTCAATTTTTATTAGCATTGTCTTTTTTAGTCATTGTGTTGAGTTGTTCTCTATACAACTCTGGATAGAAGTCCTTTGTCAGATACAGGTACTGTGATTATTTTCTCTTTGTGTATTGCTTGCCTAATGTTCTCTTTTGAGGAGCATTAGCTTTTAATTTTGATTAAGTTCAAATTATTAATATTTTTCATTTATAGATAATAACTTCTGTCTCCTGTCTAATCCAAAGTTGTGAAGGTATTTCAATATATTTTTCTAGAAGCATTATAGTTATAACTTTCATGTTCAATCCATCTTGAATTAATATTTGTGTAAGATATAAGGAAGGAATCAAGTTTTATGTTTTCCCACATGAATATTAAGTTATTTTAGTACCATTTGAGGAAAAGGCTTTCTATTTCTAATTGCTTCCTTTGGTGCTATTATTAAAAACATATTGGCTACATAAGGTCTGTTTCTGGACTTTCTATTCTTTTCCATATACTCATTTAAATATCCTTATGCCAGTACCACATTGTCTTGATTACTGCAGTCTTCAAGTCAGGCCATGCAGTGCTCTAATTTTTGTCTCCTTTTCCATGAATGCTTTCGGCTATTATAGGCCCTTTGCATTTTTACATACATCTTAGAATCAGCATGCTGATTTCTATCAAAAAAGTCTGATGAGATTTTATTTGGATTTTTATTTGATTGACTCTATAGATGAGTGGTTCACAAAATGTGGACTCTGGACCAGAGGCATCAGCATTACCAAGAAACTTGTTATAATACAAATACTCAGAAATTACTTCAAACCTAGTGGACCAAAAACTCTAGGGATAGAGCCCTGCGATCGGTTTTAACAAGCCTTCCCAGTGACTGATGCAAGATGAAAATATAAGAATTACTGTTGTGGGTCAATTCAGAGAATCAATATCTTAGCAATAGTGAATATTCCAATCCATGAATACAGACATTTCTCCTTGTTAATTTAGGTCTTCTTTAATTTTTCTCACCAATGTTGTAGTTTTAAGTATATATGTCTTGCATATAATATGTTTAAGTTATATCAGTATTTTATGAATTTTGATACAATTGTATATGGCATTCTAATTGCTACCAGCTTTTAGCCATAGCATACAGGTGATGTGGCCAGAAGGCTATCTGGAGGTAGGAGTTTACAAAGATATTTGAAAAGAAGTAAAGAGCTCAAATGGTTGGTAGCATCTTGAAAAGTAACTAGTTTTAATAGGTGTGCAAGAATAGACGGTTGTTTCCAGTGAACTGATACAGGGACTAAGCATAAGCAACTGTGAGATCACATAAACGGGACAACCAGACATTATCCTCTCCTATAGCCTTGCCAAACATTCTCTACAATTACTGACAAAAAGATCTGACACGTTAAAATATTTCACAGACCTAGATAAAATACTTCAAAAATTTATATGGAGCCAAAAATGACCACGAATAGCCGCAACAATCTTGAGAAAGAAGAACAAAGTAGGAGGAATCACAATACCAGATATCAAACTATATTGCAAGGCCACTGTAATGAAAATAGTGTGGTATTGGTATAAGAATAGACATATAGATCAATGGAACAGAATAGAGAGCCCAGAAATAAACCCAGGACTCTATGGCCAATTAATATTCAATAAAGGGGGAAGGAGCATAAAATGGAGTGAAAATAGCTTTTTCAACAAGTAGTGTTGGGAGAACTGGACAGGGATATGCAAAAAACAAAGCCAGACCACCATCTTATACCATATAACAGAATAAACTCAAGATGGATAAAAGATAAACATAAGCCATGCCACCATAAAAGTCTTAGAGGAAAACATAGATAGTAAAATTTCAGATATTCTATGCAGCAATATTTTCACCAATACTGCTCCAAGGGCAAAGGAAATAAAGGAACAAATAAACAAATGGGACTATATCAAACTGAAAAGTTTCTGTTCAGCTAAAGAAAACATCAGCAAAATTAAAGCGGAACCAACTGTATGTGAAAACATATTTGCCAATGATACCTCAGATAAGGGGTTTAATCTCCAAAATATATTAAAAACTTATACAACTCAACACCAGGGAGACAGACAGCCCAATTAAAAAATGGACACAGGACCTGGACAGGCACTTCTCTGAGGAGAACACACAAAGGGCCCAAAGGCATATGAAAAAATGCTCAAAATCACTAGCCATCAGAGAGATGCAAATTAAGACCACCTCACAAAGGTCAGAATGGCTATCATTAACAAATCAACAAACAAGAAGTGTTGGCAAGTATGTGGAGAAAAGGGAACCCTGGTGCATTGTTGGTGGAAATGCAGGCTGGTGCAGCCACTATGGAAAATGATATGGAATTTCCTCAAAAAACTAAAAATAGAACTGCCTTTTGACCCAGCAATTCCACTGCTAAAAGTATACCCGAAGAATCTATGCACCCCTATGTTTATAGTACCAATTTAGAAGAACCTATTCACCCCGATGTTCATAGCAGTGCTATTTACAATAGCCAAGTGCTGGAAACAGCCTAAGTGCCCATCAGTGGATGAATGGATCAAAAATGTGGTACAGTTACATAATGGAATACTGCACAGCAGAAGGAAGAAGCTCCCACCTTTTGCGACAACACAGATGCAACTGGAGAGTATTACACTTGGTGAAATAAGCTAGTCAGTGAAAGACAAATACTATATGATCTCACCCAATACAAGAGACTAATAAACAAAACAAACAAGCAGAACAGAACCAGAGGCATGGGCACAAGGAATGGACTTTCAGTGTGCAGAGGGGAGAGGGAGGGGGAGAAGGGGGCAAAGAAGGGAACAACAGCAGCAACAACAACAACAAAAGATCCAGCCTGCGTATACAGCATCTGGATCTAGCTTCCAATGTGGGAGAAAGACAGAGGAATGTGAAGAACACCAAATCAGTAAAAGTGAGACTGTGGCAAACTCTACAGGTTAAATGGGCTGGGTTTTTCAACAGATAAATTCATAAGGAAATAAAAGGATGGAGGAGGAATATGTTGATTGGAAAAGATTTAAAACTACTATGAAGTTTTTACAAAGCAGACACGTCTAAACTATAAACTATAATGTAGATTTAAGTGATAAAATTATTTTAAAATGTGAAGAAATAATTACTATAAAAGTCAAGTTCAGGGTTGCTTTTATGAAGATAACGAGAGCTGTACTGAGATGGGGCACATAATTTTGGAGTAATTGGTAAAATTTAGTTTCTTACCTGAGTGGAATTCACCTTATAAAATAATCCACTAAACTATACATTTAATTCTTGTGGTTTTCTGTATCCATGACTTATTTTACATTAAATAGGTTTCCCCCATTTAATATGACATACGTAGAAAATGCGATTAAAGAGCTGACAAGTTGTAGGGGTAGAATAGTGTTTGGTAAGGATAAGAACTAAGGAGTGGCTGTGTTAGGTGCTGCCTTCAGGCAGGGGCACTCGTGTGGATGAAGTCAAAGAACTGAACAGCCAGAGCTGGGAAGACACTGAAGGGAGAAGTCTGCAAATCTGGTTCTAATCTCTGCATGTGGGGAGTGGCCCAGGGGTTGGTAAAGAAAAAAGTGACAAACAAGTAGAAAGAAATATACTTGGTTGCAAAAGTACGACACTTATGTGGGCCCACAAAATAACAGAATATTTTGGAAGATAGTGGGAGAGGTTAGGGCAGTTGAACTTTCCTTCAGTGGGGTATGGGAAAATGAGCACAATTCACTTGAAGGAAAGAGAGATCTTCCAGACACAGGCAGATTTCAATGTAGGCTATGTGGTAGAGAAAGTTCCTAGGACAATATTAGAGGCGAAGGATAATTTACTAACAAAGAAACAGTAATTCCTGAAATATAATGGAAAGGGTCAGGAGGGAGGGAAAAAGGTGTGTGTGTGTGTGTGTGTGTGTGTGTGTGTGTTGGGGAGGGTACAAAAGAGCTTAAAGAATGATGTGATTAATAGTACATTAGGAAAGAGGCAAGAGATATTCAAGAATCTGAGCACTGCCCTCGCTGGTCTGGCTCAATGGGTTGGGCATTGTTCTGCAAACTGTAAGGTCCTTGGTTCATTCCTGGTCAGGGCACAAGACTGGGTTGCAGGGCAGGTCCCTCGTTGGGATGTGCTAGAGGCAGTTGGTCAGTTTCTATTGTGCCTCGATGTTTCTCTTTCTCCATCCTATTCCCTCTCTCTAAAAATAAGTAAAATCTTTTTAAAAAAATTAAAGAAAAAAGAATGTGAGTATCATGGATGGAATGACTTGGTCTCATTCTTCCGGTTGAAGTTTGAGATGCTTGGATTACCTAAAATTTACAAGAGTGGTGCCTTAGGACTGATTATTGCAGTAGCCTCCATCTAATCACCTTGCATGCCAATGTTGCCAGAGAGGAAGGCTTTAAAGTTCTAAAGGAAAAAAGCCTTTGCTCTATGACCTAAAGAAGATGAGTCATAAGGGCTTCTTCATCTATCCTACCAATGTAAATCACTGGTGATACTTCTTAACTTGGATCACATTGATTTTTCCCCCTTTTAGTCCAAGATTCACTGATATTAGAAAGAGGGGTCTGAGAAAGGTAGAACAGGGCCACAGGGGAAGCAACATACAAAGCTAGAGATGGGCTTGGAGATGTGCTCACTCTGACCCTGGCCTGACAAACACTGATGGCCAGTATAGGAGGAATGGAGCAAGTAAAGGAGATATGCCAATATATGGGTCATTATGAGTTCTTCCCTGGAATATCCCACGTCTCCACAGGTGGGTTCTGAGAGTTAGAACTCATTTATGTTGTTTTACAGGTTTGTAGTAATCAGGGAATAGCCGAGAGAAAAGAGGAGGAAATCCTAAATAATAGAAGAAAAGGAATATGTAATATACCAGTGAATTTGGAAACTTTCCTTTTATGAAATACATTTATTTCTTACAAAATATTTGTATGATGTTTTATGCTTTTGTTTTAAAATAAAAATTATAAAATAAACATGCTTTAAAAACACGTGTCACAGCATTGCTATGATTTTGTTCTGCATACCACCAAAACTATTATTTTTAAAGTCTTAAATAAAAATACAATTCAACTAGTAATTACTGAGTATTATAATCTTAATGTACACTTAAAAGTTTCTTTGGCCCTAGTGGTGTGGCTCAGTGGGCCCTCCAGTTCCGGGTCAGGGCACAGGCCTGGTTGGGGGTGTGCAAGAGGGAAGTGACTGATGTTTCTCTCGCACCTGGATGTTTCTCACCCTATCTTTGTCCCTCTCTTCCCCTCTTTAAAAAATAAATAAGTTCATTAAAGAAATTTCTTTGGATACTCGATAGTTAATTTTATATAAAATTATGAAATTTTACATAAAGTAAGGGCAAATAAGTAGCATGGTTTGGATAGGATAAAGATAGTCAGTGTTTCTCAATCTTTTCCACCAAACATCTGTATCAGAACAGAGAACTTCAGGGCTAAGAGAAATGTCCTGATGCAAGCTCCTATGAGCCCAAACTTTCTAAAAAGAGTTTTTATTTTAAATTTTTATTATTTCAAGCCCTGGCTGATGGCACAGTGAATAGGTGCTGGCCTGCGAACCCAAAAGTCACTGGTTTGATTCCCACCCAGCTAGGGTACATAACCAGGTTGCAAGCCAGGTCTCTAGCCAGGTCTGTAGCTGGAGAAAAGCCAGGTCTGGAGGCAGGTGAAAAGCAACCATACATTGGTGTTTCTCTCTGTCTCCGCTTCCCTCCATTCCCCACTCTCTGGAAATAATAAATAAATTTAAAAAAATTTTTAAATTATTTCATTTAAAAATATATATTACTTTTATTATATTCCATAATTTGTACACTTATTTTATTATAAAAATATTTTAAATTATTTTCTATGGAGTAAAATGAATACTTTGGCAAGATACATCATATTTATTATTGAGTCTTATGTACCCCTGGGGGTACAAATTCCCAATTGAGAAACACAGCATTATAAACACATGCTATTTGAGTTATTTTCCTTGTCTATTCTTTTTTTTTTTTTTATTTTATTTCATTATTTTTAGAAAGAGGGGAAGGGAGAGAGGCAGAGAGGGAGAGAGACATCAATGTATGGTTGCGTTTCACCTGCCTTCAGCCACAGACCTGACTGGAGACCTGGTTTGCAACCTGGTTATGTGCCCCAGCTGGGGAATCGAACCTGCAACCTTTGGGTTCGCAGGCTGGCGCCTTACCCACTGTGCTACCAGCCAGGGCCCCTTGTCTATTCTTACCTCCATAGTAGGTGGGGTTTTTCTTGTTCTTCTAATCCAAGCTAGAAAAAAAAAAAAGTTTAAATATAAGTTTTCTATAACTTGCACAAACATTTTATTCATGCATGCATAACATAGATATTTATTGAGCAACTGTTATATATTGTTTTAGGCACTGGAGCAGGGAACCAAATTTAAATTTCTTTTCTTTTGTAGAGTATGTACTAGTGGAGTACAGAAAAGAAAAACACAAACCTATGATGTCAGAAGGTGAGTTGTGTCACAAAAAAATGCAACTGTGTGGTAGAGTAAGGAGAAGGCATTTTCATATCTAAAATCATACTTCATATAACCATCTAAATTCAAGTTAGTGTATGTATGGCATACATGCTAATCACAGTATAGTAAACTTAAAGGCAATATCAAAATTATATTATCCTGAAAACTTTAATTAGTTATTGCTTAACTTATACAGGAAGGGACAATAGAAAGTTTTCATTTACAGAGATTTTTTTTCTGATCTGCTCTAGCAAGCAGCCTAATTCTTATGGTTGGTATTATCAGGTCTCAACTCAAGCACCTGGGAGATCAGCTGCAGCGTAAAGAGAGCACACACTTCTTCCGTGTGTAGTGGGCACTGAGCACTACTACAGCAATAGGAAGGGAGCGAGGCTGCTTCTATGCAATTGTATCAGAATCACTGGTAGTACAAAGAAAGGTCTGAGAAGAGCATAAAGAACAATGTAATTAATAGCACATTAGAAGGTCACTAAAAGCAAACTTTGAAAGTCTTACAGATGGTAATTAACTTTTTCCAGAGGAGATTGCTGTGGATTAAATTTTGAGAGAATAGTAGGTGGAAAGGAGGGATAGTAATATTCAATTGGTTATATACTGTCCTCTAATAACCATTAACTTGGAGAAGAAGACATTTCAAAGTGAAATATTTAAGAATTTTAAACAAAAGAGATAATAGAAGTAAGTCAACTTCTAAGAATTTTTCTTTGTTTCATTCAGCAGCGTTTATTTAGTGTCTGCTATATGCAGTACTCAAATGTGTGTTCTCTGAAAGGTGCTAAGGAGATTCCCACATGTATTCTGCCTGGTTCCCAAGGCACTTAAGTCTGAAAGATGTCGTAATCATAAGGAACTAGAATGCAAGGTGGTGGGTATTTTCAAGTACAGGTATAGATAAAATGCTATGGAAATTTAAAGGAGGAATGAATATTTCAACCCCCACCCACAACTGGGAATTCACATCTCAATTTGACTATAAGATAAAAAAATTCCTCCATGATAAGACTTATATGTTCTAATTACTGGTTTTGCATGTACCTTTTTTGTCAGGTCATAAAATCAGTAAGACCCTGCACCTTGTCTACTTTGTTCAGGACTATATTTTCAAGAGTGATAAACTGGGTAGCAGGTAACATACACCAAATAAATATTTGTTGAATAAAACAAAAAACAGTACATTAAAAAAGAGGCAAGTGAGGGCGTGCTTTTAGATGTTCAAGAACATGAGCACCAGGGATGGAATGACTTGGTCTCACCTTTTCTGATGGGAGATTGTTTGAGATGTGAGGATCTCAAAGTGTTTACGAGAGTAAAGACACATTTTCCGGCTTCAAATCCCAACTTCATCGTTTACTGGCTGTGCCACCTGGGGCAGGTTATTTAATTACCTAGGCATTAAGGTTCCCATGTGTAAAATATAAATTATAACAGTATCTGTATTTTAGTGTTGTTATTAAAGTTACATCAAATAATGTATACATTTTCAGCTCAGACTCTGGCATACAGTAAGCATGCAAGTCCAAGTTGTTATCATTATCACAATTATTCAACAAACCTCTATTTTTTTACAACAAGCTCAAAAAAGCAAAGATCAATAATATCTGTTTGGCCTATAGGATATATAGAAAACTGTGAGAAAATACAGTCTTTAAAAAGTAGAAAAGCACTATTTTATCACTTTATTTGATTCACTCGTGATTTAAAAAATTGCAAGGAATCCTTACTTTATGGAGAAATTGAGTAACTTTCCCAAATTTATGCCTAAGTAGTAATGATGGGATTTGAATCCAGATCTGACCCTTTCTCTAGCTCCAAAAGCCATCCATCCTCTACTAAGCAGTCTCTTCAGCTTTAGTAAACAAAGAACACTAAACTAGAAAGAGAAAGAGTTGTGACCCTAACTACGTATAAGAAAGTCAGTTCAGAAAGACAAAGTAACCTGTCTAAACTCACATAACTAGCCAGTAACAGACTGGGAATCAAACTTGATTGAACTGACTCTAAAATCTGAGTTCTGTCAGTTCACCTTCTCTTCTGACCACCTTTGCCAGCCAGCCTTTTGTGATCCAAGTAGTAGCACCAAGGACCTATCTGCAAGACAACCCCAGTGCTGAACTATTGTGGGGGTTCTTAGAAAGGGCAACATTCCACTGTGGGCCTGAGCTTAGTTATTTCTCCCTGCTCTGTTTTTCCTGCACAGATCCCATGCACCTGTTTTTTAATACAGCCCCAGTGTTTTGCCTTCTCTACTCCTGTTTCTGAACTTCTAACCGCGCTATTCTTTTCTACATTGTCTTTCTTATTAGCTTCCGATTTGGTCCATTTCTAGCCACAACTTACACAGGTTTTATATTCTTTGTTAGGTTGTCAAGGGCAGGATGTATCTGTGGGAGATTTATTTTTCTACCACCTAAGTGCCTTGAAAGAGTAGGTATTTTATACAGCTGTCGAATGAAACTTCCACTATAAAAATACTTGTTTTAATGGGATTTTGACCTATATGAGAAAATCAGGTTTGTAACAGCAAGATTCCCGTGCAATCAAGGAAAGAAGTGGTTTATGGAAATTTTCAATTACCTCTTTGCAGTCAAAGTAAAATTTACTTATCTACTTATAGCAATTTTTTTAAAATAAAAGAAGCTTGTTTTAAAATAATTTAACATGAGCCATATAACTGTAGAAGGTTTAAGCAGTAAATCTTCAGTTTTATTCAGATTAAAAATTAATTCAGAAAAATCAACTGATAGGGAGTGGGTTGCACTCTGTAGCCTGCAAGCCATGAAGGACAATATTTCATGACACACGAACATTATATATAATTCAAATTTTAGTGTCCATAAAAAAGGTTTTATTGGAACACAGCCACACTTCTTTGTTTACACATCGAGGCTACTTTTGTGCTACAATAGCAGAGATATGTAGAATAATGAACATCTAGCCCTTTAAAAAGAATGTTTGCCAATCCCTGCTCCAGGACTACCATTAAGGATAAACCTTTTAGCAACAACTGTGTATCTTGTTAAGTGCCACCTAGACTATTCACTCTCAAGGGACACTATTCTCTAAGAAAATATGTAAGGGCTTTCTTTACCTTTGTGTTAAATGGCTGAAGGAAAAACAAAGATCTTCAATCTGGGTAAATGCAATTGTTAAAATAAATTTGTATGTTTATAATTCTACAATAACCAGATACTTGAAATGTCTTCTTGAGATGATGGTTGATGCCCATTTTTTGTTATGCATCCAATAAAGATTTACAACTGGAAATTTTCAATGTGGCAACTCATTTATATAACATCCCTATTTCCCACTCACTACACACAACAAAGGAAATGTTCTGCTGAAGGTTGGTGAAACTTAGGAGGAAGGAAAAGAAACAAACATTAATATCAAGTCATTACATTTTTTTACCTCAGAATAATTTTGAACTAAACCTCTATCCAATTATAAATTATATAATGATGTTGCCTTTGCTAATTATATATGTATGGTGGGTTCTGTACCAGTCTTCATTATAATGTAACCATTGTTTGAACAGAATTTAGCAAGATAACTGGATAGTTTATGCCTTAAGATCCTAATATTCTTTATCATTGTCCATTTGCATTCTCATCAGCATGTATAAGATTTTCATTGAATTTTAATTCTCTTATTGGAACATAACACACTATGATGAACATAAAAGTGAGCATGCAAATTAAAGCTTCCATTAATAACTAAAATATACTAGAAGAAGCAGGCAGGGAAATACTTCATGAAGCATGCATTCTACAAATCTCCACAGGTACTGAAAAATAACTCCTAGAAGCATTGCCAAGAGAGATTAAGGTAAATGAGACATTTACCACCAGATTCAGTAAGGTGACCATTCAGAACTAAAATTGTAGAAAAGTTACAATAGTCTGTATCCAAAATGTACTATATTAGAAATATGTGGTTTACTTCACTCAAGGAAAAGACATCATAATAAAGCCTCGTCTTTAAAAAAATGATCTTTGCCAGTCTGACAATTCATGAAGAACTATAAAAATAAAAAATCCACATTTTCAATTGTAAAAGTTCTTCAAATAATATATTATGAAATGAGTCACTTTTTGATTACTGACCCTTAAGCAAACCTTGAAGATATTATTAGATTTAGTTGACATACTTAAGTTACAGATTTTGTGATACTCATGGCTATAGTGTTCTTTTTATAAACTTTATTGAGCTATAATTTACATTTAATACAGTGAAACCATTTTAAGTATGCCATTTCATGACAAATGTGTACAACCTTTGAGCAGCACCATGATTAGTATATACACAGTATTTCCATCACTGCCAACTGTTCCCTAGTGCCTGGCTATATGCAAACATCCACCCCAACCCATCCAGTGAGTAATATACTTTCTGTCACTATTAACTAGTTTTACCTTATGTACAACTTCTTATAAATGGAACTTTATAGTATGTACTCATTGCATTTAGCTTATTCTACTCAATATACTGTTCTTAAGACCATTCATGTTACTATGTGTAAAGAACAGGATCCTAAAGTAGCCTCCACAGCTCCCACCTCTTAGCGTTCAGACCTTTACGTGATCTCTTCCCCTGGAAAAGGCAGAATCTGTGACTTTTAACAATAAAAATATGGCAAAGGCAATAGATGTATATGATTACATGATTGATTACTTGCATCAACAGTGCAGAATTATTAGTCTTAGATTAAACTTTGCTGTAGTCTACCTGACGTATCTTTAAAACGAGTCCTGATAGGATCAAACTATTTCCTAGTAACTTAAGTGTGTCTTAGAACAAAGCTCAGCAATATATATAAGAATACAAAAATATTCAGTATCCAATAGCCAAAAATAAGAAAGTTTTGATATCCACTCAGAAATTGATGAGCAACCCAAGAAGCAGGAAAACACCATATTGAGAAGAAAAGAATTAACCAAAACCAACTGAAAACAGATACAGTGGGTAGAACTAGCTGACAAGAATATTACTCTATATGAAGTGGAATAATCACATGAAGACTCATATATTAAAGATGTAGTCTGTAATCTAAAGCAACCAAAATGACAAATCAAAGAGATATAGCTAATAACCTACACAGGGAAATAAACTTGAATCATAAACAGTACTCAATAATGTATTCATTTGTTTCTGCTGCCATAACAAAGCACCAGAGATTGGGTGGCTTAATCAACTAAAATTTTTTTTTCTCACAATTCTGGAAATTAGAAGTCTGAGTTTAAGATGTTGGCAAGGTTGGTTTCTTCTGAGATTTCCCTCCTCAGCTTTTATTTATTTATTTATTTATTTATTTATTTATTTATTATTTCTTTATTGTTGTTCTACCTCAGTTGTCCTCTCATCTCCAGCTCCCCTCTGTCCTGCCTACCCTGCTCCCCTCTCACAGTCAGTCCCTACCCCGTTGTCCATGTCCATGGTTCATTTATACTAGTTCCATGACTAGACCCTTCCCTGTCTTTTCCTCCCCTCTCCCCTCCTCCTACCCCTCTGGCCACTGTCAGTCTGTTCCTTGTTTCCTTGTCTCTGTATTTTGTTTGTTTTGTTCATTAGGTTCCTATATTAGGAATTCTTTCTTTCTACTGCATAGTATTCCATTGTGTAAATGTACCACAGTTTTTGATCCATTCATCTACTGATGGGCACTTAGGCTGTTTCCAGCACTTGGCTATTGTAAATAGCACAACTATGAACTATAGGGGTGCACAAGTTCTTTTGAATGGGTGTCTCAGAATTCTTCAGGTATCTTAAGAATCCCAGCAGTGGAATCACTGGGTCAAAAGGCAGTTCTATGTTTAGTTTTTTGAGGAAATTCCACACTGTTTTCCACAGTGGCTGCACCAGTCTGCATTCCCATCAATAGTGCACTAGGGTTCCCTTTTCTCCACATCCTTGCCAGCACTTGTTGTTTATTGATTTGTTAATGATAACCATTATGACCTTTGTGAGGTGGTATGTTGTGGTTTTAGTTTGCATCTCTCTGATGGCTAGTGATGTTGAGCATCCTTTTATATGCCTATGGGCCCTCTGTATGTCCTCCTTGAAGAAGTGTCTGTTCAAGTCTATTTCTATTTTTTGATTGTGTTGTCTGTCTTCCTGGTGTTGAGTCATGTAGTTCTTTATATATTTTGGAGATCAAACACTTGTCCAAGGTATCATTGGCAAATATGTTTTCCCATACAGTTGGTTCCCTTTTAATTTTGCTGATGTTTTCTTTAGTTGAACAGAAATTTTTAGTTTGATGCAGCTTTTTGATGGCTGACTTTTCTCTGTCTTCACATGGTCTTCCTTCTGTACATGTCTGTCCTAATCATCCATCATATTGGAGTAAGTCCCATCCTAGGAACCTAATTTTAACTTAATTACCTTCTAAAAGACCCTGTCTCCAAATACTGCCTTGGGTATTATGGGTTAAAACTTCAATATAGAATTTGGGGGGCATACAGTACATCCATACCAAATAGGAATGAGAATGGCCACATCTCTACAGATTCTAAAGGCATTAAAAAAATAAGGGGATAGATATTATGGTCAGTACTATGACAGAAGTTTTGGAAATATAGATAAATATATTCTTTGAAAGATAGAACCTACCAAATGTCTCTCAAGAAGAAATAGAGAATCTGAATATCCTAAATTAAAGAAATCGTAGTTAAAAACTTCAGGCCCATATAGCCTCACTGGTTAAATTTATCAAATATTTTAAAAAGTAATACTGACACTACATTTATAAACTCTTTCAGAATATTGAAGAAGAAATATGTCCAAACTCATGTTGTGAGATCAGCATTACCCTGATACTGAAACCAAGCAAAGATATTACAGTGTTTCTCAAGAACATAGATGTAATAATTCTAAACAAAACTTTAGATAACTCAACCAACAATATAAAAAGAGTAATATATCAAGAAAAAGGCAAGAATGCTCATTTTTATCGCATTTACTCAACACTGTAATCGAGGTTCTAACCAGTGTAATTTAATAAAGTTATAGGCATCTAGATTTAAAAGAAACAAAATGTCTTTATTCAGAGACAACATGATCTTTTATGTAGAAAATCTGATGGAATTGACAAGAAAACTATGATATTTAATAATTAAGTTTAGCAAAGTCAGAGGATATAAAATCAATATACAAAAACTGTTACATATTTATATAATAGCAAAAAAAATCAAATTAAAAAAATACATTATTTACAATAGCATAAAAAATGTGAAATACTTAGGAATAAATCTGACAAAAGAGGTGCAATATCTGTACAATGAAAACTACAAACTTTGAGGAAAGAAATTAAAGGACTAAATTAAATGAAGAGATACCATGTCCAGAGTTCAGAAGATCCTTATTGTCAAAATGTTAGTTTTTTGCGAAATGACCTATAAAATCCAATATAATCCCAACCCTAATTCTAGAAAACATTTTTGTAGGAAATAACGAGCTGATTCTAAAATCCATGTAAAATAATAAATCAACAAACAACAAGTGCTGGCAAAATGTTGAGAAAAGCGGGCCCTAATGCACTGTTGGTGGGCATGCACATTGGTGCAGTCACTGAGGAAAACAGTGTGGGATTTCCTCAAAAAATTAAAAATGGAACTGTCTTATGACATAGTGATTCAACTGCTGGGAATGTACTCTAAGAATTTTAAGATACCAATTGAAAAGAACTTATGCACCCTTATGTTCATAGCAGTGCTATTTACAATAGCTAAGTGTTGGAAACAGCCCAAGTGCCCATCAGTAGATGAGTAGAACAAAAATTGTGGTACACTTACACAATGGAATACAAGTCCTACACTTCTTGTCAGCATGGGTGGAACTGCAGACTATTATGCTAAGTGAAATAAGTCAGTTGGTGAAAGATAAATACCATATAATTTCACTTATAACTGGAAACTAATGAGAAAAATAAAACCAGAGACATGGAAACTTGGAACAGACTGACAGCTATGGGAGTAGGGGAGTGGGGAGGTTAAATGAATGGTGGAAGGAAGGGGAAGGGATTCGTCAAAGACCATGTATGAATGACTCATGGACATGGACAATGGATGGGAGATTGACTGTGGATGAGAGGGGTGGGCTGAATGGAGCGGGGGAAAAGAGAAAAATATCAGGACAACTGTAATAGAAAAAACAATATTTTAAAATCTTGGATAAATAAATAAATAAATGTCATAAAGTATTATTCACTTGTTATAAAAATGAACTATATCTGCATTTATCAATATAGATAGTCCTTTGAAATAAAGTTGAGTGAAAAAGCAAGCTGCTAAATAATGTGTATAAATAAGACTTTACATATATTAAAACAATCAGGAAAAAAAAGAACCCATATGAAAATTCAAAGGACCTAGTATACAGCCAAAACAACTTAAAAAAATAAATACTAATGAAGTTGGAGAACTAACAATATCTAATATCAAGGTTTTTAAGCTTATAGCAATCAAGGAACAGAGACCTTCAGTCAAATACACAAAGGAACCTGAAGCCAGGCAACAGCTTCATTTGAGTGAGCTTGGAAGAAAATCCTCTATGGCCTGTCAGCAGCAACATGAATGGGCCAGAAAGGGGATGGTCCATGAGGGGAGCCTTGAGGTGACTGCAGCCTTGTGAGAGACAACGAGCCAGAATGTCCATGTAAGCTATCCTAAATTCCTGGCCCAGAGGTAATATTACATATTTGCTCTCTATGCCTCCCTCTAACTTTTGGGATAATTTGTTATGCAGCAATACATAACTAATGTTACAATCCTATTATCTGATGAAGGAGATCACTGTCAACTCTCTCTATAATCCCCAGTTAAGCAATTTGGTTGGATAGTAGGTCCAGAGACACTGGGTGAATCATAAATTGATTAGAGATATTTTTTTTTTTTTTAAATTTTATTGTTGTTGTATTACATCCATCCCCTTTTTGCTCCCCTCTGTCCCCCCACCCACCCACCCATTCCCCCCAAAGTCAATCCCACCTGTTGTCCATGTCCATGGTTCCTTTATACTAGGTTCTTGTCTAAGCTGCTCCCCTTCTTTGCCTCTGCCTCCCCCCTCCCCCCAACCCCGTTCCCCCTGACCACTGAAGGCCTATTCCTTGTATTAGAGATACTTTTAAGAGTTATATAATCATAGAATATTAGAGATAGATGGAACCTTAAGGTTTTTGAATTCAGCCTTTTAATTTTACAGATGAAAGCAGACAGGTAAATTGCTATGCCCCAAATGGCCAAGACAGTAAATGGCCACAGAAGGACCTGAACATAACCTGTCTTCTGGTGCTGGGACAAGGATACCACCATGTTCTGTCCATTAATTTATAAACTTATTTTTTTAAAGATTTTATTTATTATTTTTAGAGAGAGGGGAAGAGTGGGGAGGCAAAGAGGGAGAGAAATATCAATGTATTGGTGCCTTTCACTTGCCTCCAGCTACAGACCTGGCTGGAAACCTGGCTTGCAACCTGGTTATGTGCCCTGGCTGGGAATTGAACCAGCGACCTTTGGGTCCTCAGGCCGGCACCTACTTACTGAGCCACCAGCCAAGGCTACAAACTTTACTTTGATAATTCTTGGTGGGGATTTCCTATGGCCTGAAAAAAACATTCTCACCAATTATATGTGCATATGACATTTTATACTGAAATGTTCATTACTAATTGTATTAATGATAGGTATAGTCTAATGTATCTAAAAAGTAATTTTCAGATTTAATTCTAAAGTTTTATGCTTACACTTTGATGAGTACATATGACTAGTAAAACAACTTTCCATTAAAAAGAAATTACAGATCAGGGCCTTTCCAATTTCCCTGCTATATTCTACTTTATATGTATTTTACACATCAATAATGTTTATTACAAGCTTAAACTTACCAAAAACAACACAAAAGGAACAAAATTGAAAGATAAAATGTCATCTAAATTATAGATACAGCTTTTGAGAGATTCTGTATAAGAACAAGACATCATGCCATGGATTAAACTTAAAAGAATCCTAATGCTATTTTATCCCCCACAGCTGAACCTTTATCGAGTGTTCTCGATAAAGAGTGTTATGTGCACTCTTTCATGTTTTTTAAGTGTATTTTATTAATTATGCTTTTACAGTTGTCCCAATTTATTTTGCCTTTGCTCCCCTTTGCTCAGGACCCCCATTCCCTCCAGCAATCCCACCCTCCTTAGTTTATGTGCATGGGCCCTGCATATAAGTTCTCTGGCTTTGCCCTTTCCTATTTTTCCTTTTCTAACTTCCCCCTATTTTGTACCCACCAATTATGCTTCTTAATCCCTGAACTGTTTCCCCTTTTCTCCCTCTTCCCCCTCCCAGCTGATAACCCTTCAAATGATCCCCATATCTATGATTCTGTTTTGATTCTGGTTGTTGGTCTAGTTTGTTTTTGTTTTTATTTTTTTAGGTTCTGTTGATAGTTTGTTGTTGTTTTAATGTTCATAGTTATGATCCTCTTTTTCTTAAATAAATCCCTTTAACATTTCATATAATAAGGGCTTAGTGATGATGAACTCTTTTAGCTTTACCTTGTCTGGGAAGCACTTTATTTTCCCTTCCATTCTAAATGATAGTTTTGCTGGACAGAGTACTATAGGTTGTAGGTCTTTGTTTTTCATCACTTTGAATACTTGCCTGCAGTTTCTTTTGAGAAAATCAGCTGATTCCTTATAGAAATCTCTTTGTAGGTAACTTTCTTCTCTTGCTGCTTTTAAGCTTTTCTTTTTATCTTTACCCTTTGGCATTTCAATTATGATGTGTGGTCCTCTTTGGGTTCAGCTTGTTTGGGACTCTCTGTGCCTCCCCAACTTGTATGTCTATTTCCTTCACCAAATTTGGAAAGTTTTCCTTCATTATTTTTATACACAAGTTTTCAATTTCTTGTTCTTCCTCTTCTTCTTCTGGCACCCTTATGATTCAGATGTTGATCTGCTTAAAGTTGTCCAAGAGGGTCCTAAGCACTCCCTTTTTCCTTGCTTCTTTATTCTGTACTGGTTAACTCTTTCTTTCCTATGTTCCAAATCATTGATTTAAACCCGTTTCCTTCTCTTCACCCTTGGTGTTGTGTGAATGTTCCTTCGTTTCACTTAGCATAGGCTTCACTTCTTTCTTTCTGCATTTGCTGTACTCAAACATATCTGTCAAGTCTGTGAGCATCTTTATCACCAGCATTTCAAACTCTGTGTTCAGTTGGCTATCTCCTTGTGTTAGGTTGGCTATCTTCTCACTTAGTTCTGCCACTGGAACCTTGATCTGTTCCCCCTTTCAGGTCATACTTCTCTATCTCCTCAACTTGACAGGTCCCAGTGTTTGTCTCTTAGTCTTAGGTGAACTGTCACACCTATTACATTGTAAGGGGTGAAGCCTTAGGTATTCATCAGTGTAAGAAACCTGTTTCACGGCGTTATAGCACTGTATGTGGATAAGGACCCTACATGATTAGGGTCCTGTTACTTTTTTACCCTTATTTATTATCTTCTTTTTGGCTCTACTCCAGTCACTTGGGCTTCCTTGCTGTTCCTTAAACACCTGAGCATGATCCTGCCTCAGGGCTTTTGTACCTGCTCTCCAGGAATGCTCCTCTTCTACTTACATGCAAGGTGAGAGCCTTCCTCTGTTTATTCAAGTCATCTTCTCTTAGGAAGACCATTTCCTTATACTTTTTAAAACTGCAAGACCTTCTCCAACACTCTATTTGCTTTTCATACTTTGTTTTCTTTAACATGCTGTATAGTTATTTGTCTGATTTATTGTCTTTTTACTTCCCACTCCAGAATGGAAAGTCCATGAATGCAGAGGTCTTCAACAGTTGTTTACTAAATAAATGAATGAAAAGGGCACACTGTCTAATACATACTGTGGTTATGCACCTGTTCTTTGCTACCAATAATTGACAAAGATACATCTATTTGTACCTAAAAGTACTTTAGAACAGCTTAGACAAGAACCTAGTATAAAGGAACCATGGACATGGACAACAGGGGGGATTGACTTTGGGGGGAATGGGTGGGTGGGGAGGGGGACAGAGGAGAGCAAAAAGGGGATGGATGTAATACAACAACAATAAAATTAAAAAAAAATAAAAGTACTTTAGATTCATTTGGTGTTGACACTGTTTACTTTAAAAGATATCGTTTTCTTTTCTTTCCTATATATAGTGTTTTGTGAATTCACTTGTATTTTAATTTACTTTTTCATGGAATAAAGTTCTTATTTTTTAAATTTAATTAATATGTAACCCTATACAAGTACTTTAAGTTTCAGTGTTCAGCTGATACATTTGTTTTAAGGGTATGCTCTATAGGATAGTTATGCTGAATTAGTAGATTAGGACAGAGACATAAAAAGCATTAGAACTACATTCTAATTTTCTGAAAGTCTTAAAGGCTAAAAAATAAGTCATTACCTATCTGTTTAGTTATAACTTGATTTATTTCTATAAATATCTTAATTCTATACTACCATAGGGGAAAGTAATAAAATAGGCTCACTAAAAGAAGGCACAAACATTATTCGAGAATTATAAGTGTCGCTTACAACGCTGGAAAAGTCTGATAAAATAAGAAAGCTCAATTTACTCCTCCTAGAAGTTGCCTATTTTATATTCTGTATTTCTTCAAAAAGTCTCTGGTATGCACCAAGTTCTGTTAATGTTTAACAGTTATTTACATGATATGGGTTGGCCAAAAAGTTCATTTTTTTCCCCATAAGATGGGTTTAGTAATACTTAGTTGTCTTTAATTTTATTCTAAACAATTGTGTTAGATTCTATTGTGACACCTGTCATATCAGTGTACATTTAAAAGAAAAACATCAACATTGGTGAATTTTTGTGTAGCCATTTTAATAATATTGAAGATGGAAAAATATAGGCAATATTTTCAACATGTTATGTTTCATTATTTCAAGATACACAACTGAAATGCAAAAAAATATTTGTGCAGCATATAGAGAAGGCTGTGTGACTAATCAAATGGGTCAAAAGTGGTTTGCAAAGTTTCATGCTGGAGATTTGTTGGACCATGATGCTCCACGATCAGGTACACCTGTTGAAGTGGACAGTGATCAAATCAAGATATTAATAAGAACAATCAATGTTATACCATGCAGGAGATAGCTGACATACTCAAAATATCCAAATCAATAAAGTTATTAGTGGAAATGAAAAAAAATGTGTCTTTTATTTTACAGAAAAAACCCACACAGACTTTTTGGCCAACCCAATACATGTATTCCCTCACTATTTCACTGTCATGTATTCCCTACTAAAATGTGGCATCTCCACAATTGTCAAAGAAATGCAATGTTTAAAAAATATTTTATGGATTCAGATTTTAAAAGTTTTTGCAAAAAAGAATAAAGATGTAATTATATGTTCTCTTATTGAATTTATATATAGTTAAACAATTTGCCTTCCAGAAGATGCTATTAAAAGCAGAAACTTACCTTCCCATTCTGTTGGGATATTCCCTACTTCATAGTCTACTTCTCTTTTATTTGCTGCTTCTACGATTCTTTTCTCTCGAATAATCTGTCCTATAAGAGAAAAGTAATTATTATATTTTTAAGTGAACTCATGACACAGTATTTATTAACAAGTAATGTTTTCTCTTTGGATATTGTATACCTTCTCATATGGTAAAAGAATTAACAGGACAAAGAACATACTGCATTTAGAATTAGGCAATTTCTATTAGGACTGAAAAAAAAAAATTTCCTACCTTAATTGTAGTGAAATAAATCTAGATTCTATGTACAGAAAAAGTGCAGCCAATTAATCTGTAGCGCTGATTCAAAACATTTTACTTATTAATCAACAGTGTTCCATTCCCTCAAACTCTGCAAGTCTATCTATATATACATATATCTTGTTACTGCTCAAGAGAATTGGTATTTATGGCCATTGCCAAGTCTATAATCAACCACGAGACTCTGCTATCACCTTGTCCCCATAGTACATTGGCAAACTAAGGAAACTGTTAGGGGTTGAATTTTGTGGACCATCTGAGTAATTCTCTCTCAAGGGAACCTAAATAAAGAGGGACAAAAGCTGGTGAGTTTTAGCTATGGTGCTTCAGGTGAGATCAACATCTGGAACAGGATGGTAGCAATATAGAAAGAATAAAAGCAGAGAGAAAGCAGGCAAGAGAAAGGGGGAGTGGGGTCAGGAATGGGATGAGAATGCCTGTTGCTTATATTTTTCAATAGTAAAAAAGTTTTAAGTCCATTAGGAAAGCATAAAACTATGTAGTATTTTTTTCTATTTTCAAAAAGTCTTGATTATGTTCTTCAAAGTAGGTTTGTCAAACCCATGGTTTCAAAACATGTTCCTTTTTCATTAAATCTTTGAGCCTAGGGACACCAGGTAAGCTTTCTACTTGCCAAGAGTTAATAATTGTGCCTGCTACTCCAGGCTGTGGGAGCGGAAACAGAGAGGACGTTGGTGAGTAGAGACTAGGAGAAGAGCATGGCTTAACAATGATCAGATTAGTCAAGGAGAAATCCCCAAATTACATACTGCTTTCTCTTCCCATCCCTAGGCCAAACTTAAACTATGTGAAATAGATTGGGTGACACAATTAAAAGAAATTGACCTTTTTGCCTGCAAATCTCTCTTATGCTACCTTAAACTCTACTAACTAAAACTTCTTTCAATTGTAGACAAGGAAGCCACTCAAGGGTAGCCCAAGAATGTTGAGTGGCTAGTTTTATTTTCTCTGTTTAAAAGTTAAGTGAGCAAAAAAGGGATGGATGTAATACAACAACAATAAAATAAAGAAAAAAGTTAAGTGAAAGGCTGGGATTTCATAGACAAAATGTTAATGGATAATAGCTCTGAAGTATGAGGTCAGGAAATCTCTGCATTTAATTATGGATTCATTTAACTGGGCTAACTTAGTCCTATTGCAGGATTATCTTATCCAATAAATATACAGTAACACAAGGGATCAGTAGTAAACCCCATAGGGTTTACTATGGTCAGGGTACTAGTACAATGGTACATAGGGACAATGGTCAGGGTAAAAGAAGCCTATAGCAATGACAGTGGCATTACTCTCAGACCAGAGGTTCAATATATGTACATGTATTTTTTTTTACTAACATGCTATTTATATCCACATAAATAAACATACTGTAATAACAAGAGTTACCATAAATTAAACATACATATGTTTACAAGAAAATTTTTTAAATTTTGAAAGACTCAAAATACCTGTTTCCTCATAGTCCTTATCTAAATACCAGGATATATGTCATTTTAGCAATTACAAGTAGAGGGAAAAAAAGTATAAAGTACTAAAAGCTAACAAATGGGCTTCTGAAAGTCCATGTGTGTTCCATAAGCTTTTGAACGTACATCATCAGTAAAATGTAGCAAATGGGGAAAGGATAAAGGGGTCCATCGTTCCCAGTAGACCAAGACATTGTTCACATAATGAGAATGGTTTGTGCAACATCACTATAACCTGCAGCCAAGGAGAATGGACTGGAATGGGCATGTGTGAACAATGACAACTTTGCTGTACAAGTCAGTGGCAGTGGCTGAGGCTGTTGAGTATGTGCACTATGTGGCTGTTGAATTCAAAATGACAGCAGAGCAACAAATCTGCATCAAATTTTGTGTTAAGCTGGAACATTCCTCTGCAGAAACCAGATGATTCCTTAGGCTGCAGCTCTAGGCAACTGATGATTGGCAGCTTCATTACAACAACACGCCCACTCATGCATCACATCTCATGCAGAGTATTTTGGCAAAATATCAAATCATCCAGGTGACTCAGCTTCCCTCCAGCCCAGATTTGGTGTCCTGTAACTTCTAGCTTTTCCCAAAACTAAAATTACCTTTGAAAGGAAAGAGATTTCATACCATTAATGAAATTCAAGAAAATATGATGGGGCAGCTGATGGCAATTCCAACAAAGGATTTTGCAGTGTTTTGAACAGCAGAAGAGATGCTGGGAGAACTGTGTGAGGTCCCAAGGTGCCTACTTTGAAGGGGACTAAGGTATCATTGTCCTGTGTCAATGTTTCTTGTATCTTCTTCAATAAATGCCTCTGTTTTTCATATTACATGGCTGGATGGTTCCAGACAAATATATCTCTACATATCTGTGACACAAAAATTAACTTTGTATTCTCACTCTCAGGTCTATACACTTCATTTAAAGTTTCCTAAGATTAAAAAACAATCAGAAGTCATAGGTATTTGTGTGTACGTGAAAAGACAAGCAGAGTAATTAATGAGTTTGTTTAACCAATTCCTTGATAATTGCTGAAAAAACACCTTTGTTTACAAATAGATGAAATCAATGGTGTATAAAAGGCAATACACATCTTCAGAAATACAAAACAAAGCCATTAGTTAATAAAATAAACTCTTTGTAATCAGATATGAGATTTTCCCAAAAAACAAATTCTTTTAAAACTTCTCCATTTTTTGGAATAAATCATACTTGCACAATTTTTATGAATTGGGAATGAAATTGAAGCCTCCTACTGAATAAGAAATTATGCACAAACTATAAATGTATTCATACTAACAACTGTAAAGACTTATCACAGCAACAAAATGTCCAACTAGTAAATAGAGCAAATTTAAGTACTGCTCAAGTGTACAATTTTAGGATCTAACTATAACTGTTCACCCCCACCCTAGTGATTCCCTGAGATCTTGACCTGATGCACCAACTTGTGGGCCCACCCAGCCTGTTTCCAGTAGCTTTTCCATATGAATGGCCAGTCTTGGCTCATATTTCAGATTTCCCTAAAATCTCTCAAACAAGCATCATCTGGCCTCAGCATGCCCCATGTCTTCTGCTAAGTGGCCCCAGGCCCAGCACTAGGAGCAATCAGTCTTGCACACAGGTTGGCATCTCCTGAGCACCTATAAGCCCAGCACAAGTAGCAGCCATCTGCAGATTGCTCTGTAGTTTTTGTGGGAAGGCTCTAGGCAGAAAATAGGCAGTGGCGACCTTGGTCTGTATCTCATGAGAGGCCCAGATCCAGTGCACTCAGTGGACAGCCTCAGACCACATCAGAGCACCACCCAACCACCTTCACAAGTGACACACTCAAGGGGCAGAA
Source organism: Noctilio leporinus (assembly GCA_004026585.1). Lineage (NCBI taxonomy): Eukaryota > Metazoa > Chordata > Mammalia > Chiroptera > Noctilionidae > Noctilio > Noctilio leporinus. The sequence continues at coordinate 17,534 of PVIW01007020.1, read as the reverse complement.
TCTGTGTGCAGCAGAGCCCCACTGAAGTAATTCTTGCTCCATGGGGTGGGTCTCTGCATTGTTGATCCTCCACAGCGGATTGGCCTGGGGATAAATTCCTTCCATTGATGTGTCGACAGTATCAAGACTCAACTACAAGAAGAGGGTGTAGTTGTACACAGTGTGTGTGTGGGGGATCTTGAGTATCCAGTTTGCGTGATAGGGGAGGCTGTGCCATTGGACCCTATAGGACACCTACTACATTAGCCTACTCTACCAAGCCTGGAAGACATAGCAGTTCCACCTACTATATACAGAGAGGCTGCCAAAATGAGACAAGCATATCCCAAATGAAAGAACAAAACAAAACACCAGAAAAAGAACTAAATAAAATGGAGACAAACAATCTATTAGATGTAGAGTTCAAAACACTGGTTATAAGTTAAACTTAGTGAGAACTTCAACAGTATAAAAAAGAACTAAAAAAGAACTAATCAGAAATGAAGGACGTTCTAACCGAAATGAAGAGTAAATTTCAGGGAAACAACAGTAGAGCAACTGAAGTTGAGAATTAAATTAGTGATTTGTAATATAAGGAAGCAAGAACCACCAAATCAGGACAGCAAAAAAGGAGAAAGAATCCAAAAGAATCAAGACAGTGTAAGAATCCTTTGGGATAACTTTAAATCTACTAACTAACATTCACATCCTAGGGGCTCTAGAAGGAAAAGAGAGAGAGAGCAAGAAACTGAAAATCAATTTCAAAAAAATGATATAAAACTTCCCTAACCTGGTGAAGGAAGTAGACATACAAGTCCAGGAAGCACAGGGAGTCCCAAACACCAAGACTCATCATAATTAAAATGCTAAAGAGTAAAGATAAAGAGAGAATCTTAAAAGCAGCAAGAGAAAAGCAGTTAGTTACCTATAAGAGCTCCCATAAAACTGTTACCTGATTTTTTGAAAGAAACTTTGCAGGCAAGAAGGGACAGGGAAGAAGTATTCATGTTCAGTGATGAAAAGCAGGGACCTACAACCTTAACTACTCTATCCAGCAACGCTATCATTTAGAGTGGAAGGGCAGATACAGTGCTTCCCAAACAAGGTAAAGCTAAAGGAGTTCATCATCACTGAGTCATAATTACAGGAAATGTTAAAGGGACTCATGGGTGAAGAGGTGAGGGAATTAAGAAGTACAGGTAGGTACTTCTTAAGATAGGTAGTTACAGAATAGCCATGGGGATGGATGTAAGTACAGTATAAGAAATGTGGTAGCCAAAGAACTTATGTGCATGACCCATGGAAATAAACTAAGGGGGACTGGATTACTGGAGGAATGGGGGATACTTGGTGGAGTGGGGCAAAGGGGGGAAAACTGGGACAACTTTAATAGCATAATCAATAAAATATATTTAAAAAAAAGAAACTCACAAGACATCTATCACAATGGAGGACGGATTTTCTTCTACCAGTACCAAATCAAGGATGGAGGCTTATATTGGTTGTGGCCCACAAACCCCCTGGTGAGGATTTGCAACAAGCTATCTACTTCTGGACCAGTATTCCCCACTTGTGGGGTACTATGAGAGATGAATGAAATTGGGGTGACTTTGGAGTGGGAAAACAAGTCGGACTATTTCCTTGTAAATAAGCAATATTCTGGCCTTTGATGCCTGACAGGAGCCCCCAGCTTGGAAAAATGGTGAAACGAAGTGCATGGTATGGTCAAGGTAAGCCAGTTTTTGCCTGACTGATGTCTTGCCCTTTAACTGGGTGGCAGCAATTAGTGAAACTAGGTGATAATTCTAAATCAGTTTGTCTAGTGAGGTATAAAAGACTGAATTTTGCATATAAAAGGAGGCTTAGAAGTGTCAATGCATAATATAAGAAAGTGAGGGCTACTGAAAGCCAAGAACCACACTACATATAATAATAGGCTTTAAACCTTGTTATTTTGAAGCATTATACATTTAAAAATAAATCAATTAAGACTACCAAAATAAGAATTCTTACACTGAAAGCCAATTTCACATAAGATTTTTCACATAATTTGACTGAAGTTATTCAGATATAGTATCTATTAAGAGTTTGCTATGTACCAGACAATGTTTAGGTGCCTTCAATATATGACCTCTTACCTTAAAAAAAAACTTTAACAGATGAGTAAAAAGAGGCATAGGGTAATGAGCTTATTCAAATGCATATCACTAATTAAAGTAGCCAGTATTTAAACCTAAGCATTTAACTGACTCCCAATCATGAACATTTTCCATTTAAGGTTTTAAAATTATCATTTACAAAGTTTGCATACAGTATCATTACACATACCCAATTAAAAACTAACATTTTATTCATAACTATGTGAAGCTAATATTTTCCCATAGTGATCAAATGAGGCAATGTGATGATTCTATAATTTGACATATTCTACATATATTTATTACTTATGTGAGCATGAGAGACTATCTCAGCAGGTCTCAGCAGGTAATGCTTCCTTTTTCTTTAAAACAATTAAAGAGATCTTCTAGATAAGCGTTCAGAATTTTTTTTTATTAAAGATTTTATTTTATTATTTTTAGAGAGGGGAAGGAAGAGAGGCAAAGGGGGAAAGCGACATCAATGTCTGGTTGCCTTTTACCTGCCTCCAATCACAGACCTGGCTTGCAATCTGGTTATGTGGCCTGGCTGGGGAATCAAACCAGCAACCTTTGGGTTCGCAGGCCAGTGCCTCATCCATTGTGCCACCAGCCACGCATTCGGAATTTTTAAGGCTGCCAACTAGTTCAAGAGACTATCTAAAATCTTATTAGCTTCCACAACCTTACAGTTTTCCCATAAGGAATCTCTCCTTCTTTCACCTTGGAAAATCCAAAATTATAAAAAAATGCTTGGTTATTCTATAATGCCTTAAAATAATGGTTTTGCCTTTCAGATCTGAAAAGGTGAGAGGTGTTAAACTATATTCAAAAAGACAGTAGAAAAATTCCAAGGGACCTATTTCCTATAAACATTTTGTGGCAAATTTATAGCACACCAAATTTGTTTGTTTGTTTGTTTAAAACTGATGTCATTAATTTCTTAAGAGCCATAAATAAAATGTATAAAATTTAAGTATGAAAGTATATATGAAGACTATCACACTTTAAGAAAAAAGATGAACATATTGCAAATTTGTGTCTGTGCTTTCCACATGCATATTCTTATTTACTGCTTATTTTAAAACTTCCAGAGTAATATTATACACAAACAAAAACTTTAAGTTCTAAAAATGTTATTCAATCAATAAATATATATTGAATAGTCTTTTGCATTAGTCTAAGAAGATTTATAATCAAAAGTTAAATAGGTTTTCTGATTGTATTCCCAAATCAAACACATAATTCTTAGAAATGTCTAGTATTTTATTTCATTTACTTGCTTTCCATTACTACGGAAGTCAAACATCGAAATAGTTAATTCTTTAAATTAAAGAAAAAACACTTACATGTTCTATAAAAATAATTTATTTTCTAAACTACAAGGAATTCTTGATCCTTGGAATACGTACAGTGGTAATTACACTTGCCCCCTACTCCCAAAAGGAGGTTACCATTAAAAGGGAAAATTCAAATTATGGATTCATGACTATTTAGTCTGTATAATAATGTGTTCACTCTGAAAAACCAAAAGAGAAGCAGCCATGTCAGGTTTTGACTGATGTGTAGAAAAATCAGTATTTAAAATGGTTTTATTCACCTAATATATTTGACAATTCTTTTTAAAAATAATTGGAGACTTTTACTCCGATTTTAAAATCTGACACACTGTATATATGTTTGTAAAGCTAAATTATCTCCAATGTACATTTATAGTTGAGCATTTGACAAAATAACACAAGAAACTAACATTAAGTGATTGTACTGTGACTACATCTGAATCATGACAGATGAGCTAAAACGTTTTAAATATTCATAAAAACTGCTAAACAAAAAGAAGAGATTAAATTATTCTTAAGATACACCATATGAAAATTTCAGGTTTTAAAGGACTGTTTTACACCTTGACTGGGTGGCTCAGTTGGTTAGGGTGTCATATGCCAAGGTTGCTGATTTGATCTCTGGTCAGGGCATATATAAGAATCAACCAATGAATGCATAAATAAGTGGAACATCAAATGGATGTTTTTCTCTCTCTTTCCCACCCCCCTCCAAAAATCAATAAATAAAAACAAAATAAAAGACTTTAAAATTAGGCTATTTATGACATTAAAAAAATCTTCATTTTATGTTCACATTTGCTAACTAAAGCAAGAAAATTCCAATCTGGTACACCCTTAATATAAAAAGGAACAATATTTTTTTCTGCCAAACTTAGCACACACTCATAGTATAGTATAAACCAATATAATTATTTGATTTTCACTTTGAGAATCTAACTTGAACACTGTGGCTGTCAATAAGAGGTAAGGAGAGAAACTGAAGAAATTAATTAAAAAAAATACAGTGTCAAATGTTACTAGAATTTAGAGAAGTGTAAATTTATGCTACATATAAAGCTTGGGCCTACCCGAAAGTCTATTTTCAGATTTGAAATGTACATGATATGGCTAATTATTTGATTGACTTCTAGATCTAAATAGCTTGATAATTTATCAAAGATCATAAAATAAAAGAGTCAAGTACTGCACCCTTCATTAATCTACCTAATTTAGTTATATCAGGAACTACTTATCATTAATGAATAGAAATCTTTTCTGATATAGAAAGAGACCACCTAATCATCTAATGAAATGTGATATTCATCAACTTAACAGGAACAGTATTTGTGGACCATATTCCTGAGTATAAAAATTAGGCTCAGTTGGTAATAGGTTGAGGTGTCAATAATTTTCAAACTCTTCTCTTTCCAAATATCTTCAATAGAGGTTGAAATTATAAAACTGTTCCAAGCAAAGATTCTCTGGTTGAGACTGGAGGTCTTTTCTCCTTTTCCTTTTTCTAGAGGCAACCTCACACTCCTAGAACTCTAAGGAGCCCCATGAAAATCATTTTATCTATGAACAATACTGTTTCTCTAAGAAAATCAAGATCTTGTAAATAGCAGAACGACCATCATATATTTTGCTTCTATCCTAAGGCTCTGTCTGCTTCTAGTGTTTAGACAGGATGAGTTCAGTGAGATATCATTCTCTCACTATGGAGCAAGAAGTCCTTAGGAAGAGACAAAGAAGTCTGAACAGCAGAGAGCGAAAATAAATCTTCTGTTCTCAGGCCTTCACGGAAGCATGCCTTTACTAGACCCAAAGGCTCTCATGAAGGGGGAGAGATTAAGGTAGCCAGAAGTCAGCCACAAGCAGTGAAAGAAAAGATAGGAAAGAAAATTATAGCAGGAACAATTTATTGATAGCATGCCACTCTTTTAGTCATTAATTGAAACTTTCTTTACAACAAAACTTTACCTTGGCTATTAACTAATTAAATTGGATGACATTAATTTTACCTTTGTTCTCTATTCCAGTTCACTGGTCGAAAGGCATGCTGATTAATAAATTGTAATTTCACCAAAAGTAAGGCTGTAGGAGCATGACAGGGAAAGGTTGGATCCATTTTACTTGTCAAGGTTGCAATAAAGACCATTCTTCTTGCTATTTGTTATCTATGTATTCATTATTTTTCATTGATGTGGAAAAGGTAAAGACTACAGCCACAAATAGTAAAGATCTGTAAAATGATAATATTACTTGAAGATGGGTGTCTCCAGAAGTAACACACACATAAAAGTGAAGACTGCCTCTACCCAAGGGTGTACTTGGTGATGCATGTCAGGATACAATTACAAAATAATCCAATCACTGGGTTTGAAAGATTCTTTATTTTTAGTAATAAATGATAAAAGTTAACATTTTTCCTACTTCTCACTATTTCTTCATAAGCTTCCAGGGTCCAGAGATCATATACTTTAGTCTAATTTAGCAACATATCAATTGTTAATACAGTTTATTAAATAATGTTATCTGATTCATTTAAGAAATGAGCTTGACTTTGGGGGGAATGGGTGGGTGGGTGGGGGGACAGAGGGGAGCAAAAAGGGGATGGATGTAATACAACAACAATAAAATTAAAAAAAAAAAAAGAAATGAGCAGATATTTATTAAGCTATGATTATGTGTATGGTACTTATTAGACACTTAAAAAATTTTTTTGTTTAAGTCACACAACAATTTTCATTTTTATAATTGAGTAAGCTAAATGTTATGAACATGAAAAGGTGTACTTTGAATTATATCTCATTTTCCCTTGGAAATTTAAGAAAGTGAACTAGCACAGTCACCTCCATGCAACAAAACCTGATGCGTCAACATCGGCCACACATAATCAGGTTCACGCTGACTTCCACCTCTCCTTTTTTCTGCCTCCTTTTAACAACCCAGTTTAAAAGCATTTTGTTTATTTTTCCCACATCCTCCCTTCCTTTAGCCCCAGTAAGCAACCTAACGTGTGTGGCACTAGCACCACCTATTGGCTAGCTCAGGGATTGCAATAATCCCAAAGCGCATTGGCTTCCTTGCCATCCAGGACAAATACATCATTTAGACACTTCTTTTCTTCTACATTTTATTAAACCCACCCGAAATTTTTTCAGCTGAGTTAAACCCGCTTTAAGAAATACTTTTCATATGTACGTGTATGTATATATGTGTGCATATATATATCTTTTTCTCCTTCATCTCTCCCACAAATTACCTGTAGTTATTGCATCTCTAGATTCCATTGCTAAACAATGTGCTTTTACTAATGTTCAGCCATTCAGGTGAATTGTGGATTAAAAGGGGTTTGGAAATTATCCTGAAAACTGAAGTCCCATTTATAACACTTTCTATGAAAAAAAAATGTGTTGAATTTAAACAAAATGATTACATAGAACTTTTGGAATTTAAATAATTTTTAGATTGGGAACTGCTATATTACTAAAATATGTAAAAGCTTTAAGTCTTTCATTGTAGTATCCAAGGCAAATAAAGAAACAGAATGCTGAAATAAATCAATATACCATACATTTTCACCCCCTCTTCGGAGTTGATGGACAACTGCCTGTCCTGTGGAATTTGAGTGTTGCATTACACAAATGGAATGTTTGTTATCAAAATATTTGTTTTGATAACAATGATGAGATCCATTGCTATTCTGCAGTGGTTTATTAAAGTCACACCAATGGTACAAAAGTGAACAGGTCCCATTATTTTAATTTTTATCTTTATGAAGAAAACTTCTAGGATTACATCTATAACTGCAACCACTCAGTGAGCTCTAATCATGAACTTCTGTTTAAAGCAATGCTCTACTTGCATGTCCTTATTCTTCTGTTAGAGTTCTACATCTTCCTGTAATACGACCTTAGTATTTAGTCCCTGAAGATGTCCTACGTTTGGTAAGCCCTGTAAGTTCCCATCTGTGGGAATTTTGTAAGCAGGGGAAACATGTAAGATACCCCAAACCAATTGGTCAATATGAAGTCACTTTTGTTGTGAGTAGCAATCAAGTAGCAAGGGGTTTTTGTCCCTTGGCCTTTGTCCTGTATCTCAGTTTTTTAAGTTCAATTTCTTTTAGGCAGTGGAAGACTGCCACTGCCCCATATATTATGATCATAACTGTTCACATCTGCCTAGACAAAGTCTATTCTTGGTGGAAGGATGGACCCTATCTCCTTTCTACTGATTCCATTGTCCACTGAGACCTATTTGTGGCCAAAAACTGAGGTCAACTGCCCACGTACATGACCTTCTCCTTACTGTTAGTTATATTCTGCCTTGCAAATTACCGGCTTGAGACTCTTTTATTGGCTTCCCAGGACTTGGGAATCTATGGGATGGACTGTTTAATCAGCAGTGATGACACTCACTTCTTCTCCTGAGCCCCAAGTGCTTTTCCTTTCAAATCTTTTGACAGTACTATTATTTTACTTATTTCCTAATTTTGAAAGTTTAGTTGTTTTTACAATATGAATACACCTATGTAACACTACATTTTTATGGTTGTTAGTAAATATTGCATTATCTGTTCTTACCACAATTAAAAATTTTAAAAATTATTTTTAAACACCTTCAATTGACTTTACTGCTCCTCCACTCCCCAACAAGGCAAATGTTCAACAACATAAAACATATTAATGTTTATTCCGTGTTTACATCACATCCCTCATCTAGGGCCTTCTTGTTTTATGCCTGTATTAATAGCAAAAGCTCTTTAACCAATCATAGTCTGATGTCAATTATTTACTCTTTAGAAATCCTTTCTTTAGGGAACATTCCCTACTCATTTCATTGGATCCTGCCTGCCCACTGAGCCTGGGCAGTGCTATCACTCCTCTGTCTAGAGGTACATCTCTAAACTAAGCGTAGGCATAAGTCTTATATCCTATATTTCAGGGATGGGCACATGATCTCAGCTGGACAATCAGCATTTTCCCAGAGCTTTTGCTGGAGCTTCCAGGAAAGACTCTTAACCTCTATGACCATGAGCTATAAAGACCATAAAAACCTAGAACTGCTGGGGCCACCATAGCCTACATTGTAGAGAAAACCTGTCCATAAATGAAACCAATTTGGAGGAAGATAGAGACATGCAACAGAGAGAACATATCCTAATGATATTAAGCACTTGAATCTAGTTCATTTTCTGTTGTTATATTTCCTAAAATACTGTATTGGTATATGTAGGTTCAGTGGCAGTAGCAAATAGACTCTTAAAAATTAAGTAGCTTAACAGTCCTAGATGGTATGTCCAAGTAGGCCAGTTCTTTCCACACAGTCATTTAAGGATCCAGGCTGATGGCTGTTCAGCCATCATCAAACCTTCCAAGGTTTCCATGAACAGTGCCATTTCATTCAGCCAGGAAAAAAAAAGCACTGAGAAACATATATGGAGATTTTTATTGGCCAGGCCAGGAAGTGACTCATACCACTTCCTCTTACAATGCACTGGAGAAAATTTGGTCAAAGGAATTTGGTAAATGTGGTCTAATTATACATCCAGAAAGACCAAAAACATGGATTTTGGTGGAAAGCTACTGATCTACAAATATATTTTTGGATAAAGCCAAATGAACAAAGAAACTAAATACTGGACCATATAATAATAATATTGGTTCCCACAGAAAAACTTTTTATTGAATTAGCCCTGGCTGGTGGCACAATGAATAGGGTGCTGGCCTGTGAACCCAAGGTCACTGGTTCAATTCCCAGTCAGGGCACATAACCAAGTTGCAAGCCAGGTCTGTAGCTGGAGGCAGGTGAAAAGCAGCCATACATTGATGTCTCTCTCCCTCTCTGCCTCTCTCCCTTCCCCTCTGTCTAAAAATAATAAATAAAACCTTAAAAAAAACCCAAAACTTTTTATTGAATTAAAAATCTAGTGAAATACCAATACTCATATTTCAATGCTATTATAAGAAATACTCCAGAAAAAAAAGTGCATCAGGTCTATCAAAACATTTTGTCAAATATACTGTTCATTACATTGTATAATGTCTGCTAACATTTACATACAGTTGGTGAAAGTCACATCAGATATCAGTACTAAGGATAATAGAAAAACAGAAAGTATTATTTTTCTTTCCTAATAGGACTAGGATAGATTAAGAACACTAATGCAGTGTTCTTGAGGGTGCAAGAAAATTAACAGGCTGTTATACTGTTGGGAATGTAAATTAGCCAGTATAAATTATAAAACTGATTGTTTTTTCTTTCTGGGCTGCCCACCAAGAAACTTAGGAGCACGGCCACAAATTATCTCTAGTGGGATAATTACAAGAAATTTTGTATTTTCTTTATTGGTTGACTTTTTTTTTATAAAAAAATCTTTTTTTTAAAGAAAAGTAAAATGAAAGTACTTTTAATTTTTGTAGTCATACTCTTCAAAAACAGTTGTTTAGATAATTGATCTCACAGCCATTGTGTATTTCTTTTGTTTTTATTGTTGTTTAATTACAGTTGACCCAATTATTCCCCTGTTGCTCTCCACTGCCCCCTCCCATAGTCAATCTCCGCCTGTTGTCCAGCCATTGTGAATTTCTGACAAGAAGGTTGTCCTTGAGTTGGCTGCTATAGTGCTTAATTAGAGTTGCATTTGTGGCTTGTTCTTGTAAACTGTGCAGGTAATTAAGTTTATTTTAGACTCACATCTGGCTCCCCTAGTCCCTCACTTTGATTTTCTTTCTCCTTTCACAGCCATCAATCTCATGTTTCTTCTGGAAGAAGGAAGAGGATGATCTTATAACATAGTTTTATTATATTACAAACTCTGTCCTCTTCCTATACAAAATTTAAAATTCTAAAAAGCAAATATTTTTCTAAAAAAGCAAAAATTCTTCACCTTAGTGTTTACTCATTTAAAATAAATATAAATATAACAATGCTATACATAATACATGTACAGGAGCATGAAAAGAAGGCTCAGACTGCTCACAGTCTGGAGCAATAATCCCAGTATTTTTTTCACTATGACTCATCAGACAACCTATCCGCCTCCCATTGCAAAGACACACCTAGGTGGATTTTAGGTGTTATTCTCCACACAATAGCAACATTTGTCTCTTTGGCCATTACTGATCTGAGAGATACTAGTAGTCTAAGGAGCGAGATGGTTAAGAACACAGATTGTCTACAATGTAGAGAAAGAAGTGTAAGAAGGAGAATGCTATATGGTATGATATGATGTAGGAAAAACAAGAGGAACTCAGAAATGTGAAGGAAAGACAAATGGGAAATTTTCTGTAAGAGATACCTGTCATATTGGAGTTAGGCAAGCAGAGGAGGAAGAGAACAGAGATTAGAAGAATCAGTTCATAAAATGGAAAATTAAAAGGACAGTTGGATTTTACATAGCAAAGATGGTGAAACTATTCCTGGGCACTCAAATATATGCTAAAAATCAGGTAATCCATGTGATAGCATTTTTATATAAATGAAGCCAATTCCTTAAAAAGCAAAATTTTTCCAGTCTGACCATTTTTATGAAGATAACTTCAAAATGCTTTTTTTCCCCTCATTAGTAAATTAAACACTATTCATGTGCTTCCTTTCTCTTTGGATCTCATGCTAATTATAAATAAAATATGCCATGCTGTACCTTAACATAAGTAGGTCCTACTTTTAAATGATCCCACCACATTACAATAAATCAATTATTTCTTATTGCCAACCAGTGTTACTGCTTCTAACTACCTCTTATTAGCTTTCTACCCCCACCAATCTTTTATTTGTGAAAAGTTAGGGAGAAAATTGGCAGTGAAAAGAATATTACTGAGCTTGCTAATCTAGTTTTGCACACTACATCAAGCCAGTAGCTCTGCTCTGAGGGTAGCTGTATTTTGTATAATGTTCAAAATACATACATTTTGTGATTTATTTATTTTTCACACTACCTCAAAGAGATTTTGTTGGGTTTTGCCCTGGTCAATTCCCAGGCAGATTTTCCTGACTTTTCAAGCTATAAGCCTTACTCAAGGACTATCTTTTGGTATACCGAAACAGAAGAGTCAATTGGCACAGTATTCAAATTTAGACTTTTGCTATAATTTCTAAATTAGACCATACATTTCACTGTAATTTTCTCTGTGTTAAATTTGATTTAAAATATACTACTATAGCACACACCCATTAGGATAGCTACTATCAAACCCTTCTATCCCCGCAAACAGGTAAAAAAAAATAACAAATATTGACAAGGATATAAACAAACTAGACCCCTTGTGCACTGTAGGTGGAAATGTAAAATGGTGCACCACAGTATGGTGGTCCTCAAAAAAAAAAGAAATAGAATTATCCTTTGACCCAGCAATTCCACTTCTGAACATGGAAGTAAAAGCACTGAAAACAGTCTTGAAGAGATATTTGTGCACCCACATTGCCTGAAAAGGAAGGCAATTCTGACACATGCTATAGCATGGATGTTCTTTGATAACATTATGATAAGTAAAATAAGCTAGTCACAAAAAAAGACAAATACTGTATGATTTCCACTTACATGAGGTACCTACAGAAGTCAAATTCATAGACATAGGAAACAGAATGGTGGTTAGCAGGGACTGAGGGAAGAGGAACGGAATGGAAAGTTGTTGTTATAATGGGTATAGAGTTTGTTTTCCAAGATGAAGAGTTTTGGAGAATGGTTGCACAATAATATGAATGTACTTAACACTACTGTGCAATATATAGTTTAAAATGGTTAATAAATTTTTTGTGAAGTGTACTTTACCATAAATATAATGTACATATTTTATAACCCTGTTTTAACAACTCTTCAACTTTTAGTAATTAGTGAGCAGCCCTCTTAAAGAAATGAGTGGACAGTTACAATGCCCTGGGTTTTATCACAGAAAAAACAAACAAGTATGTTTTTCTAAATATTTCAACTATATCTTGTTCTCCACATGAATTGCAAGCTCCTTATATATAAATACAGCCTTTTCTGCTTATTGTAGATAATATTCTATACTAGGCAAAGAGAAAGTAATTAAAGCTTGATGACATGAGAATGTTTAGGTAGCATGTTAATATTCTATACTAGGCAAAGAGAAAGTAATTAAAGCTTGATGACATGAGAATGTTTAGGTAGCATGTTACTATATCTCCAAATTGCCACATGTAATGTTAAAATAACAGCATTAGAGCTGAAAGGAAACTTGGGAGATCCTACCACAATAGACATTTTGTAAGGCTCCTAAAAATCAATAGAGGAAAATTCATTTTTTATCATTCACTCAAAGACATTATACTAGTTTTAAAAACATCCTCATAAAATGCTGTGGAATTAGGAAGAGATATTGGTTGCACTACAGCGTGAGTGTATGAAATGCCACTGTACACGCACACCTCAGATATCACAGGTTCGGTTCCAAACCACTGCAATAAAGCAAGAAGCACAATCAAGTGAGCCACGTAATTTTTTTTGGTTCCCATTGTACATAAAGGTTATGTTTACATTAGATGTTAAGTGTATAATAAATAGCATTATGTTTAAAAAAGATACCATACATGGTAATGGGAAAAGAATACAAAAAAAAAAAAAATGATGTTTAAAAAAAAAAGACAATGTACATAACTCAATTAAAAAATGCATTGCTAAAAATGCTAATCATCATCTGAGCCTTCAGCAAATCATAATATTTTTGTTGGTGGAGGATCTTACCTTCAGTCTGTAAGAAAAACAAAAAACAAAAAGCAAAACCCCCATATCTGTGAAGGACAGTAAGGGAAGCACAGTAACATGAGGTATACCTGTATTGTATACTTTTAAATTATGTTATATGAGCCCTGGCTGGTGTGGCTCAGTGGATAAGTGCCAGCCTGTGAACCCAAAGGTCTCTGGTTCTATTCCCCAGCCGCCAGGGCACATACCCAGGTTGCAAGCTAGGTCTCCAGCCAAGTCTGTAGCTGGAGGCAGGTGAAAGGCAACAACCATACATTGATGCTTCTCTCCCTTCCTTTCTTCCTGCCCTTCTTTCTGAAAATAATGAATAAAATCTTTTAAAAAATTAAAAAAAATTATGTTACATGAATTTTACTTCAATTTTTAAAAATCCTCATATACATTTGACACTTAAAGAATCCCAAAGACAAGGGCCAAAGCAAGAAGAGTTGTGGCTGGTCATGGGCAGGACACTGCACTGAAACTCAGGTAAGCCTGGCATGATAGGAAGGAATAAAATACCAAAGGATCTAGTTTTTATTTTTATTTTTATTATTTTAAAATTTTATTTATTTATTTTTCAAGAGAGGGAAAGGGAGGGAGAAAGAGAGGGAGAGAAACACCAATGTGTGGTTGCCTTTCATGAACCCCCTTCTGGGGACCTGGCCCACAACACAGGGATGTGCCCTGACTGGGAATCGAACCAGTTAACTTCTGGTTCACAGGCTGGTGCTCAATCCACTGAGCCACTCCAGACAGGGCAGGAGCTAGTTTTTAAATGTGATGCTGCATGAAAAGTATTTTAAGGTAACAGGGTGACATCAGATTGTGAACTGGTATACCTTACCACCATCACCACCACCACCACAGACTAAAATTATACAGAAAAGGCAATAAGCCTGCGACTTGGGACTCTTCTCCTTTCACAAACTCACTTTCCAGGCCTATAGAATCAGAGGTCAGAGAGTGGAGTCGGACCATGGCAAACCCAAGTACGTGGCAATAAGGAGCTTGGACTTTTCCTTGAGACAACAACAGGGAGTCTCTGGCAAATTTAATAACACAGGAAAGCAATGGGTTCAAAGATCTGTTTTCAATGACTCACTTGGGTGGTAACAGAGGATAATTAGAAAAGACAGGATAGGAATACTAGGCTATCACAATTTCCAGAGAGAAGTTTATAAGAGGGAATAGGTTAAACTTTGGGATCAGTTGGATGTAGGGCTTAAGGACCGTACTGGCGCTTTTCTTAAGTTATTCCTTTTAATCTTCACATTGAAGCTTAATATTATTCCCAAGATAAACTTGGGTCAAGGTCACACAATTAGTTGCTAGAGAAAATGTGTATATACATTTTCTGCTACCCTGTGGTGCCAACCAAAATAGTTAAACTGCTTTCTGTAACAAAACTGCTGAGTTCTTCTTGTCAACAGTACAGTTAGTCTTGATAGAGCACTTGATGAGATACTAAATTATATGAACTAAAAACAACTTTTACCTGGAAGTGACTTAAAAAAATCTGAATAAAGGAGACTCTTTCACTAAGCAAGACTGAACATATATAAAATTACTATGTCCTTGTGACCTATTTATACCATTTTTAATAAAAGGTTACATGGATATATTGACTCCATATATAATTAGAGGCAGTAATCCAAGGTATATATTTGCTTTTTTAAATTGCCAAATTAAAATTCTTTCTATATATATTATGTCTAAAAAGACAATGTACAATATAAAACACAAAATTCATATGAATCCAAAATATTTAACTTTAGAGAGAGAGAGAGATTTTAATATACCTTGTCTGCCACAGAGAGATAGTAGGGATGGATAGATTTACCTTGCATATTGTACAAAAGCACCTTGAGACACAACCACAAATCCTGGAAAGGTGAACCTGATTGTTAAGGTTCTCCAGCCACCCCTCTCCTCTCAAATCACTCATTTTAATCCACTCTGGTCAGAACTTTGGTGTTCTTACAGTCTCAAAGATGATATTCTGCACTCCTGATTGCTTCTAGAAAAAGGATGAGTAACATCTAAATCACAAAGAAAAATGAGGAATGATACTTCTCTACTACAATATTTTCAAGAAAAAACTCACAAAGATTGTAGGAAGAATTTTTATTCAAGTGTCAGGATTAACATCAACTTTGCTGAGATTGGGAAATAAGGTGACTAGCCCACTACGATGGCTTGAAGAGAGTTGCCTGGGAGACAGCTTTTGACAACACTAACCTCTCAGAGCAAATGATTAAACATTTCTATTACCCCTATCCTTAGTCAACTTTGCTATCCAACAAGAATATTAAGTTTATAACTCTAATGCTTCATTCTTCATATAAAAACAAAAACTGTCCATGCCTTTGAAATAGTGCAAGGTATCCTATCTAATTAAAAAGCATCCACAATTTAAACTCAACCTCCTTTTCAAAACGCTTAACTGAGTAAGCACTAACCCCAGGATACAAAAATAATTTGACAACTGAGTTATTTGGCAAGTAATAATATGAATATTTATGTGGTTTCCTTTATTTAAAATAGATAACCAAGCAAACATAACTCCTCAGTAAGTTATCCAAATGTAATTTCAAAATTCTCCAAAATGTGAAGGGAAGAAACAGTCAAGGGAATGAATTTTTAAACTTTTTAGAACTTTAAAAAATATTAGACATTCAGTATTATTCAGAGACACACTTAAATGTGTGATATGAAAAAGAAATGAATTCATTTGTCAATAATAAGAAAGCAATTTTGAAGGGGAAAATATGAAAAGAAACAAGTCTATTTTGATTTTTTCACTTCATGTTTAATAAATTACTTTGGGAGTAGGCTTTCTTTGTTTTTTCATTCCATCTGCTATGAAATAAGGACTATAAAATCATTGATAGATGACTAGAAAGGTTTTCCTTTCACCATAGTGACAGTAGATACTCTTACATAAATGCCATTTCAGAGGACTCTAGGCAGACACAGCAACGCCAAACACTCCATTTTACTCCTTTTACTTTTCCTGACCTTAATTCTCAGTAGAAAACCCTACTGAGATGAGATGTTATTCTGGGAATAGCTAGATTGATTCCTTTTTTAGGTTGTGGGCTCTGTGGCAAGTTAAAATCCTACCTGACAAACATAAGATTCTCGTCATGGTTTAAACAACATGAAACATCAGAAAGAAGAGAAGAAATGATTGTTACCACACTGAAGTCCACAGGCACTATATACGTAGTGCGAACCATGAGTTGCTTTAGAAACTGCTGAAGTCAAACCTCATCTCAGTTACTGTCGTGTCTAACTTCACAGGTCTCTACAAACAGCTAAGATTACTGTAGAATTACTTGACACCAGCTAAGCTAAAAACCCCAAAACTTGAATACACTTAGATTTTTTTTTCTAATGCATAGGCAACTAGTTAAGAACACTGACTCTGGAGCCAGGCCACTTGGTTCTGAAATTTACCAGTTACATTCTTTTTTTTTTTTTTTAAAGATTTTATTTCATTATTTTTAGAAAGAGGGGAAGGGAGAGAGGCAGAGAGGGAGAGAGACATCAATGTATGGTTGCTTTTCACCTGCCTCCAGCCACAGACCTGACTGGAGACCTGGTTTGCAACCTGGTTATGTGCCCTGGCTGGGGAATCGAACCTGCGACCTTTGGGTTCGCAGGCTGGCGCTTTAACCACTGTGCTACCAGCCAGGGCTACATTATTTAACATTATTTAACTTCCCTATGCCTCAGTTTCCCTATCTAAAAAATAGGAATAAGATAATATATGGTCATAGGATAAAATTGTTACATGTGAAGTACTAAGAATGCCTGGAACTTAGTACTACATGTATTAGCTATAACTATAAATTATTGTGTTGCTTCATTATAAAATGATACTGCAAACCAAATAATACTTTGTAATACTGAACTTAGAGAGATAACAATTAGATATTACATGAGGCATCAAAACAAAACTGATACAAGTGTTTGTATCAGCACTTGTAGTGCTCTCCCTTCGGAGCTATGAGTCTGGAGGGAACAGAAGGGCCATAGTAAGTCAGGTTTTCACCACGGAGGGTTAGATTATGTTTAAAGCAGCAGTTCTGCTGCTGAAGGAGTAGGTGGGAAAGGGGAAGTCTTGATAGTCTTGAAGTTCAGGCTAGCCTGGCATCCTGTAGGGCAGTCATACTTAATGCTTAGAAAGCTCTGGTGACTTCAGGATCAAAAGTGTATCTCAGAAGAAATAGGCCTTCAGTGGTCAGGGGAACGGGGTAGGGGGGAGGGAGAGGTAGAGGCAAAGATGGGGAGCAGCTTAGACAAGAACCTAGTATAAAGGAACCATGGACATGGACAACAGGTGGGATTGACTTTGGGGGGAATGGGTGGGTGGGTGGGGGG